>JAWNLV010000033.1:0-142764 GCA_035042125.1 Drosophila longiperda | reverse complement strand
TATATATATATCCATCAAGAAACTGAGGTTCCATATTGTATCTCTTACTGAAGTATCTTTTTGTGTATACGTTGGCATTTGACATACATAAGCCTATTTACCTGGATGTATACGCCTTTAATGTATTGTATTTGTATTGCAGAGCTCGTTAAGTCGTTTATCGTCTAAGTGGGCTTTATGTAAGACTATTGCCATTAAGTGCTGAATCTTTTTAAACCAATTTATTTGTTTTTCTAAATATTTTAGCAAAATTTCCAAATTAATTCAAATTTCAGCCACACCTATTCAAAGCGTATTGTTAAAAAAAAAAACTTTCCATGCATAGAAAAATTGCAGTCTGTATTAATTTAAACCAAAATGTTATGAAATCTTATATCAAAATATATTTGTCACTTAATCGATATTACATATATTTATTATTTAAGCTGTATTTGTAATTAAACTATTCCATTTAATTACCAGGCTGGAAATGAATTTCAGAAGCAACGAGTGAAGAGGAGAGGCTACTATAGAGAAGCAGAGTTTCGATCGACCGATCGATTATTTTTACCTACCTACTGTTTATGCATAAAAACTCAACAAAAAAATGTATAAAAAAACAACACAAATCAAATGCAATAAAATCAATTTCAAATTCTAAAATGTTATTAAAAAACATACAAAGGACAAAAGTAAAGTGTTTTCCTATGCCACAAAACGGATCTGGCTCTATTAGGGCCCTCTCTGCACCCGTTCTAGCCTGCTCATCCGCCGCTTTGTTCTCTGCTATTTCCCTGTGTCCCGGGACCCATCTTAGGGTGAGCATGTTGGGAGCCCCAAGTTGGTCGAGCTTGGATCGTACTTCTTGGACTACTTTTGATCTTAACTTCGTCCCATAGCATATTTTTGCTGCTAAACTATCGGATAGGATAGATATATCCGCATTCCGATAGTTGCGCTTTAGATTAAATTCCACACATCTCCCTATGGCACACACCTCAGCTTGAAATATGCTGGTGTACATCCCCAGAGATTCATGGTATGATATCCGAGGGTTCACCACTCCCAGGCTTGTTCCCTTATTGGTGAGTGATCCATCGGTATACCATTTTATGGTGTGTGGTTTCATAGGATGGATTTCATCTAATGATGTCCACTCCTTTTTGCTACTGGTTTGAAATTTGAAATTTCGCTCGAATATATATTCTAGTTTCATTTAATTCCTAGGTTGTAACAGGAGGGGAAGTTCATCTGAAAGAAGTTGGGCATCTTTATGGCTCAGGATGTGTCTGCTCCCAACTCCTTCTGCTGACATCCTTAAAACCTATACTTTCTGTTAGAGCCTTATGGCGTGGTGGAGTGGCGTGAGCTCCATTACAGGGCCATTGTAGGGCAGGTGTACATTGCCCCTGTCATGCAGACGCAAGCCATTCTCTGTAATTTTTTCAATTGCTTCTTTACAGTGGTTAACCGTGCTCTATCGCCCCATGCTATCACTTTGGTGACTACCTGGCTATGCTACGACATGTATAAAGCGCTCTAGAGCAGTTCAATATCGTGTTTCGCATATGGGTGCCAAAGTTAAATCTACTGTCAAATGTGACGCCGAGGTATTTTACCTCCTTGCTTATCTCTAAAAGACTCCCTAAAAGCCGTATTTGCTTCATCCTCTGTAGCTTATATCGTCTAGTAAAGGGGACAATGACTGTTTTAGTAGGGCTCAGGTTGAGTCCAACCTCCCTACACCAGTCACTCGTTATCTTCAACCCTAACTGGACTAAGTCACAGAGTGCTTCTTCATATTTGCCTCTTGCTATTATTACAATGTCGTCGGCGTAGCCTTGATATTGGATGCCTCTTGTAGAAAGTCTGTTAAGTAGTTCGTCTACTAACAGACTCCAAAGTAGTGGAGATAATACTTCCCAATACAGCCTTTAGTGGTTAAGACTGTTATAGCGCTGTCATGCTTCGATGTGGTGGCCTGTCTGGACCACAACAATGCAAGTATCCACCTGCCGGCAGTTGGGTACAGGCCTCTCCTCGAGAGAGTGGCCTTAATCGCAACGTGCATCAAGCGCTTTTTCAACGTTTTCTGTAAAAACGATGAGAAGGACATCGGGTTGCCATTTTCTTCATCCGTACCGGGCAGTTTTCTTCAAAAGCATCCATTATGCTTTTGTTCAAATTCCCTATAGCTCTCTCTAGGTCCAGTAAATTTTTTGGTATACCATATGTCCTGATGTCTTTTAAACAGCAGATTGTTTTTGGCCCACAGATTCAAATAAAGCCATTGCCGAATCATTCCTCCACACCAACCAACTAACCAATCAACCAATTCCCCAACACCCCATCCAGCCGATCCACAACACCATCAACTTTGTTTGCTTTTGTTGTCAGCTGCTGCTGTCATTTGTTTTATTTCTTAAATGTGAAATTGTTTCCTTAAATTTGAACGCTTCCAGACACTCCAATATAAAAAAAGTATCAAGGAGCAAACAAAGAACAATTCAAGAAAGTGCAAGAAAGAGCGAGTGAGAGAGAGAGAGAGAGGGAGAGAGAGAGAGAGAGACAAAAGAGAGCGAGTAGAAATTGACTCCTTTGGAGTGTGTGTGACAAAGAGAACGAAATAGGGCCAGCCTAAATATATAGTGAACGATCAGCCGGAGTGGGACAGGAGAGGAGCATCGGCCGGGGCCGGGCGGTAAGCGTTAGAAAACTCTATGGATCAAAAGGCAAGCACACCAGCGACCAGCGGCCAGCAGAGCCCACGCTCCCGAACATTGTCCAGTAGCTCAACGGGCGCAACGGCAACATCGGATACCTCGCCCCCCAACTTGGGTGGGCGTGGCAACGATGCGTCCGGGCAGGGCTTCAATTTGCAGCGCCAATTGCCGGGATTGCAGGCTTATCAGCAACAGCCGAACAATTCAACCTTCATCGATCGACGGCGTGCACGCAGTGTAAGATACGTGCGGTACATACAACAACCACATCAGCAGCAACAACAACAGCCACAGCCACATCCCGGTGTCCCTGTCTCTGTGTCAGCAAATTCCACAAATAGCAATAATAGTTATCAAACGCCATGGCTCTTATATAACGGTAAGAAAGAACTGAAGAATAATATAATTTATAGTTTACATTAACGACAATTGTTTACATTGTGTTGTGTATTCACAGAGGATACATTATCCGATGCCAAGGGCGAGTGCGTCATATGTCTGGAAGATCTGAGTCCAGGTGACACAATTGCTCGATTGCCATGTCTATGTATCTACCACAAGGGGTATATAATAGTTATTCTATCATATATATATATAGCTTTACTAAATTTACTAAATCTTTAACCATTGCAGCTGCATTGATCGTTGGTTCAAGGTAAATCGCTCATGTCCCCAACATCCAGGAACTAATCTCCTAACAATCTAGGTAAGAAATTAAAATTATATTTATATATACTGTAGTTGTTTTCACAAATACGTATACATATGTATATATATATATATATATATCCATCAAGAAACTGAGGTTCCATATTGTATCTCTTACTGAAGTATCTTTTTGTGTATACGTTGGCATTTGACATACATAAGCCTATTTACCTGCATGTATACGCCTTTAATGTATTGTATTTGTATTGCAGAGCTCGTTAAGTCGTTTATCGTCTCAGTGGGCTTTATGTAAGACTATTGCCATTAAGTGCTGAATCTTTTTAAACCAATTTATTTGTTTTTCTAAATATTTTAGCAAAATTTCCAAATTAATTCAAATTTCAGCCACACCTATTCAAAGCGTATTGTTAAAAAAAAAACTTTCCATGCATAGAAAAATTGCAGTCTGTATTAATTTAAACCAAAATGTTATGAAATCTTATATCAAAATATATTTGTCACTTAATCGATATTACATATATTTATTATTTAAGCTGTATTTGTAATTAAACTGTTCCATTTATTTACCAGGCTGGAAATGAATTTCAGAAGCAACGAGTGAAGAGGAGAGGCTACTATAGAGAAGCAGAGTTTCGATCGACCGATCGATTATTTTTACCTACCTACTGTTTATGCATAAAAACTCAACAAAAAAATGTATAAAAAAAACAACACAAATCAAATGCAATAAAATCAATTTCAAATTCTAAAATGTTATTAAGAAACATACAAAGGACAAAAGTAAAGTGTTTTCCTATGCCACAAAACGGATCTGGCTCTATTAGGGCCCTCTCTGCACCCGTTCTAGCCTGCTCATCCGCCGCTTTGTTCTCTGCTATTTCCCTGTGTCCCGGGACCCATCTTAGGGTGAGCATGTTGGGAGCCCCAAGTTGGTCGAGCTTGGATCGTACTTCTTGGACTACTTTTGATCTTAACTTCGTCCCATAGCATATTTTTGCTGCTAAACTATCGGATAGGATAGATATATCCGCATTCCGATAGTTGCGCTTTAGATTAAATTCCACACATCTCCCTATGGCACACACCTCAGCTTGAAATATGCTGGTGTACATCCCCAGAGATTCATGGTATGATATCCGAGGGTTCACCACTCCCAGGCTTGTTCCCTTATTGGTGAGTGATCCATCGGTATACCATTTTATGGTGTGTGGTTTCATAGGATGGATTTCATCTAATGATGTCCACTCCTTTTTGCTACTGGTTTGAAATTTGAAATTTCGCTCGAATATATATTCTAGTTTCATTTCATTCCTAGGTTGTAACAGGAGGGGAAGTTCATCTGAAAGAAGTTGGGCATCTTTATGGCTCAGGATGTGTCTGCTCCCAACTCCTTCTGCTGACATCCTTAAAACCTATACTTTCTGTTAGAGCCTTATGGCGTGGTGGAGTGGCGTGAGCTCCATTACAGGGCCATTGTAGGGCAGGTGTACATTGCCCCTGTCATGCAGACGCAAGCCATTCTCTGTTATTTTTTGTTTCATTGCTTCTTTACAGTGGTTAACCGTGCTCTATCGCCCCATGCTATCACTTTGGTGACTTCCTGGCTATGCTACGACATGTATAAAGCGCTCTAGAGCAGTTCAATATCGTGTTTCGCATATGGGTGCCAAAGTTAAATCTACTGTCAAATGTGACGCCGAGGTATTTTACCTCCTTGCTTATCTCTAATAGACTCCCTAAAAGCCGTATTTGCTTCATCCTCTGTAACTTATATCGTCTAGTAAAGGGGATAATGAATGTTTTAGTAAGGCTCAGGTTGAGTCCAACCTCCCTACAACAGTCACTCGTTATCTTCAACCCTAACTGGACTAAGTCACAGAGTGCTTCTTCATATTTGCCTCTTGCTATTATTACAATGTCGTCGGCGTAGCCTTGATATTGGATGCCTCTTGTAGAAAGTCTGTTAAGTAGTTCGTCTACTAACAGACTCCAAAGTAGCGGAGATAATACTTCCCAATACAGCCTTTAGTGGTTAAGACTGTTATAGCGCTGTCTTGCTTCGATGTGGTGGCCTGTCTGGACCACAACAATGCAAGTATCCACCTGCCGGCAGTTGGGTACAGGCCTCTCCTCGAGAGAGTGGCCTTAATCGCAACGTGCATCAAGCGCTTCTCCAACGTTTTCAGTAAAAACGATGATAAGGACATCGGGTTGCCATTTTCTTCATCCATACCGGGCAGTTTTCTTCAAAAGCATCCATTATGCTTTTGTTCAAATTCCCTTTAGCTCTCTCTAGGTCCAGTTATAAATTATATCTAAATATAAATTCTGTGAGGTCCTCATCTCTTAGAATGATGTCGCTGATGCCCCATATCGTGTGGTACTCATTGGCATCGCAACCGATTAACACCGGCATCTTCTCCTTTGTGGAATACTTCACCAGTCTCTCCACTTCTGGCGGCGGGCAGGCTCCGTCTCCTGCGAAGTATGGAGACACCGCTACCATAGAGACCACACCACCACTAGTTTGTAGTAGTATTGTGACACAGTCTCTGATGAGGAACTCTGAAAGGATAGTATCGTTAATACTCCTTCTCACCATAATGCATGCTATGTGTGCTGGGGCTCTTTGATCCCAGATTAATTTTGAATCAGCCGTGTACAGGCCTTTCACTCCATCGTACACCCATGGCTCCTGTATCAGGGCTAGCCCAAGGTGCTGTTTGGTAATTTGGTCAGTTATCGCGTCTCTGAGTAGCTATCCCGATAACTAGGAGAGCTCCTCTTTCCCCGTTCCTCCTGGATATCACCTCAACCTCTATCTCATTCTAGCTTCTCAGAAAAGCCAGTAGGCTCACTTTTAGACAGTATATCGTGATACAGTAGGGTGATGACATTAAATCATCCACTTTGCAATCCATGTATATCGACGCAAAGGTTCTCAGCCAATTCTCTGGGTTCTTATTTGAGCATTCTACGACCAGTAATCCGGCTCGAAAGTGAATGCCCGCAAATGAGATCAGTTGGTCCCATCTATACGCAGAGAGCTCATCTTTGATTGCCTCTTCCAACTTATAGAGTGTGGGTATTCCACAGGTAGCACGGTCTACTTCACCTTCTTTGTCATATCTGTATATGACATTCGTGGTACGCGCAATGAAGTTGTGGCATGCTGTGCCTGCGGCACTCTTCTGTATGGTGCTAAAGTAGCACGTTGTGTTCACCACTCCCAGGCTTGTTCCCTTATTGGTGAGTGATCCATCGGTATACCATTTTATGGTGTGTGGTTTCATAGGATGGATTTCATCTAATGATGTCCATTCCTTTTTGGTATTGGTTTGAACTTTGAAATTTCGCTCGAATATATATTCTAGTTTCATTTCATTCCTAGGTTGTAACAGGAGGGGAAGTTCATCTGAAAGAAGTTGGGCATCTTTATGGCTCAGGATGTGTCTGCTCCCAACTCCTTCTGCTGACATCCTTAAAACCTATACTTTCTGTTAGAGCCTTATGGCGTGGTGGAGTGGCGTGAGCTCCATTACAGGGCCATTGTAGGGCAGGTGTACATTGCCCCTGTCATGCAGACGCAAGCCATTCTCTGTTATTTTTTGTTTAATTGCTTCTTTACAGTGGTTAACCGTGCTCTATCGCCCCATGCTATCACTTTGGTGACTTCCTGGCTATGCTACGACATGTATAAAGCGCTGTAGAGCAGTTCAATATCGTGTTTCGCATATGGGTGCCAAAGTTAAATCTACTGTCAAATGTGACGCCGAGGTATTTTACCTCCTTGCTTATCTCTAAAAGACTCCCTAAAAGCCGTATTTGCTTCATCCTCTGTAGCTTGTATCGTCTAGTAAAGGGGACAATGAATGCTTTAGTAGGGCTCAGGCAATTTAAATGTTTAAATGTATTTCAAGTTTCAAAACTGGCTAAATGGAGTTCCTGCCCTAGACATAAGGGATCCAATAAACAAAGCCACATTCACAATCCGTAACACGTATGCAAATTACGCAAATTACACGCATATATTTATATTTAAAACTATTATATAATTTTATGTTTCTTTTTTATATCATTTTGTTAATATTTTTAAAGTAATAACAATTTTCCTTAGCGGCAGTTGCGGCGATAAGTAGTTTTTGTAAATGACATATGTATATGTATAAGTATATATATATATTTATATGCATTAATATATACACATATGTATACTTAAATATAATGTACATATATAAACATATTGTATAACTATAGAATTCAACGTAAGCGTCAAATCAACATTAACGTAAACACAAAGTGCAACTGATTTTCCACACACAAATAAATAGTTTAAATAATAAGTAAAACATTACACAACTTACGAATACTTCCTCCGAAATATGTGTTGTAGACTCTTCTTAATAGTTCTTCACATGGTGTTTGTGTTTTGTAAGTGGAAATTAATATGCTCCGTAGTGTTGCCAAGTCTCCTGGTAAGTGTCTTAGTGATGTTTTCATCGCGTCGCCATTTAGTTGCATCTGGATTGCGCTGTACAGTATAAGTTTTTCGCGTTCATCAGTGGTTTGGTAGAGTTTCATGATAAAATCAATCCGTCCGATAAAGGCTCCCAATTCGTCAGTTTCTCCCCCGAAGCTTGGTACTTGGCGGATTTGCCCGAGTGCCTGGTTTAATGAGTCCGACATCGTTTATGTTGTTGATTTTTTTATATTTTTATTCGGTGTGTTTTGTGTGTTGTTTTGTTTTTTTTATAAATATGTTGCTTTCACTTTTGCTTAGTTTATTTGTAATTTGTTTGAAGGTTCTTCTTGTTGAGGTTAATTCCGTGGATTAAAGACTGCAGATTTAATATACGTGTTCTTTATTCAATGACGTTCACTTATCTACTCCGCTCTGCTCGTGGCGCGATTACTCTTCCTTAAGTGCGCTCACGATACATCGATATTACATCGATTGTTATAAGGGCTACCAGACTTACCGGTAGTTACATTTTGTGTTGCTTAGCATAACTTAATTTTAACAATATCTTCGGAAATAATGGAGATATTGACGTTTATCGCTTTATTTTTTTAAATTTTTAAAACGGTCATATCTTCGGCAATAATGGAGATATCGACGTTTTTCGCTTTTTTTTGTTAAATTTTTAAATCGGTCATATCTTCGGAAATATTGGAGATATCGACGTTTTTACGCTTTTTTTTTGTTTAAATTTTTAAAGCGGTCATATCTTCGGAAATAATGGAGATATTGCCGTTTTTACGCTTTTTTTTGTTTAAATTTTTAAAACTGTCATATCTTCGTAAAATAATGGAGATATCGACGTTTTTCGTTTTTCGCTTTTTTTTCAATTTTTAAATCGGTCATATCTTCGGAAATAATGGAGATATCGACGTTTTTAGTTTTTTTGTTTAAATTTTTAAAACGGTCATATCTTCGGAAATAATGGAGATATTGACGTTTTTCGCTTTATTTTTTGTTAAATTTTTATAACGGTCATATCTTCGGAAATAATGGAGATATCGACGTTTTTCGCTTTATATTGTTTAAATTTTTAAAACGGTAATGTCTTCGGCAATAATGGAGATATCGACGTTTTTCGCTTTTTTTTTTAAATTTTTGAATCGGTCATATCTTCGGAAATATTGAAGATATCGACGTTTTTAGCTTTTTTTTGTTGAAATTTTTAAAACGGTCATATCTTCGGAAATAATGGAGATATCGACGTTTTTCGCTTTTTTTGTTTAATTTTTTAAAACTGACATATCTTCGGAAATAATGGAGATATCGACGTTTTTCGCTTTTTTTTTTAAATTTTTAAAACGGTCATATCTTCGGAAATAATGGAGATATCGACGTTTTTCGCTTTTTTTTTGTTTAAATTTTTAAATCGGTCATATCTTCGGAAATAATGGAGATATCGACGTTTTTACGCTTTTTTTTTGTTTAAATTTTTAAAACGGCCATATCTTCGGAAATAATGGAGATATCGACGTTTTTCGCTTTTTTTTTTTTAAATTTTTAAAACGGTCATATCTTCGGAAATAATGGAGATATCGACGTTTTTCGCTTTTTTTTGTTTAAATTTTTAAAACGGTCATATCTTCGGAAATAATGGAGATATCGACGTTTTTCGCTTTTTTTTGTTTAAATTTTTAAAACGGTCATATCTTCGGAAATAATGGAGATATCGACGTTTTTCGCTTTTTTTTTGTTCAAATTTTTAAAACGGTCATATCTTCGGAAATAATGGAGATATCGACGTTTTTCGCTTTTTTTTGTTTAAATTTTTAAAACGGTCATATCTTCGGAAATAATGGAGATATCGACGTTTTTCGCTTTTTTTTTGTTTAAATTTTTAAAACGGTCATATCTTCGGAAATAATGGAGATATCGACGTTTTACGCTTTTTTTTGTTAAATTTTTAAAACGGTCATATCTTCGGAAATAATGGAGATATCGACGTTTTACGCTTTTTTTTGTTTAAATTTTTAAAACGGTCATATCTTTGGAAATAATGGAGATATCGACGTTTTTCGCTTTTTTTTTGTTGAAATTTTTAAAACGGTCATATCTTCGGAAATAATGGAGATATCGACGTTTTACGCTTTTTTTTTGTTTAAATTTTTAAAACGGTCATATCTTCGGAAATAATGGAGATATCGACGTTTTACGCTTTTTTTTGTTTAAATTTTTAAAACGGTCATATCTTCGGAAATAATGGAGATATCGACGTTTTACGCTTTTTTTTGTTTAAATTTTTAAAACGGTCATATCTTCGGAAATAATGGAGATATCGACTTTTTACGCTTTTTTTTTGTTCAAATTTTTAAAACGGTCATATCTTCGGAAATAATGGAGATATCGACGTTTTACGCTTTTTTTTTGTTTAAATTTTTAAAACGGTCATATCTTCGGAAATAATGGAGATATCGACGTTTTTACGCTTTTTTTTGTTTAAATTTTTAAAACGGTCATATCTTCGGAAATAATGGAGATATCGACGTTTTTCGCTTTTTTTTTGTTTAAATTTTTAAAACGGTCATATCTTCGGAAATAATGGAGATATCGACGTTTTTCGCTTTTTTTTTGTTTAAATTTTTAAAACGGTCATATCTTCGGAAATAATGGAGATATCGACGTTTTACGCTTTTTTTTTGTTTAAATTTTTAAAACGGTCATATCTTCGGAAATAATGGAGATATCGACGTTTTACGCTTTTTTTTTGTTTAAATTTTTAAAACGGTCATATCTTCGGAAATAATGGAGATATCGACGTTTTTCGCTTTTTTTTTGTTTAAATTTTTAAAACGGTCATATCTTCGGAAATAATGGAGATATCGACGTTTTTCGCTTTTTTTTTGTTTAAATTTTTAAAACGGTCATATCTTCGGAAATAATGGAGATATCGACGTTTTACGCTTTTTTTTTGTTTAAATTTTTAAAACGGTCATATCTTCGGAAATAATGGAGATATCGACGTTTTACGCTTTTTTTTTGTTTAAATTTTTAAAACGGTCATATCTTCGGAAATAATGGAGATATCGACGTTTTACGCTTTTTTTTGTTTAAATTTTTAAAACGGTCATATCTTCGGAAATAATGGAGATATCGACGTTTTACGCTTTTTTTTTGTTTAAATTTTTAAAACGGTCATATCTTCGGAAATAATGGAGATATCGACGTTTTACGCTTTTTTTTTGTTTAAATTTTTAAAACGGTCATATCTTCGGAAATAATGGAGATATCGACGTTTTTCGCTTTTTTTTTGTTTAAATTTTTAAAACGGTCATATCTTCGGAAATAATGGAGATATCGACGTTTTTCGCTTTTTTTTGTTTAAATTTTTAAAACGGTCATATCTTCGGAAATAATGGAGATATCGACGTTTTACGCTTTTTTTTTGTTTAAATTTTTAAAACGGTCATATCTTCGGAAATAATGGAGATATCGACGTTTTTCGCTTTTTTTTGTTTAAATTTTTAAAACGGTCATATCTTCGGAAATAATGGAGATATCGACGTTTTACGCTTTTTTTTTGTTTAAATTTTTAAAACGGTCATATCTTCGGAAATAATGGAGATATCGACGTTTTTCGCTTTTTTTTTGTTTAAATTTTTAAAACGGTCATATCTTCGGAAATAATGGAGATATCGACGTTTTTCGCTTTTTTTTGTTTAAATTTTTAAAACGGTCATATCTTCGGAAATAATGGAGATATCGACGTTTTACGCTTTTTTTTTGTTTAAATTTTTAAAACGGTCATATCTTCGGAAATAATGGAGATATCGACGTTTTACGCTTTTTTTTGTTTAAATTTTTAAAACGGTCATATCTTCGGAAATAATGGAGATATCGACGTTTTACGCTTTTTTTTTGTTTAAATTTTTAAAACGGTCATATCTTCGGAAATAATGGAGATATCGACGTTTTACGCTTTTTTTTTGTTTAAATTTTTAAAACGGTCATATCTTCGGAAATAATGGAGATATCGACGTTTTACGCTTTTTTTTGTTTAAATTTTTAAAACGGTCATATCTTCGGAAATAATGGAGATATCGACGTTTTACGCTTTTTTTTTGTTTAAATTTTTAAAACGGTCATATCTTCGGAAATAATGGAGATATCGACGTTTTACGCTTTTTTTTTGTTTAAATTTTTAAAACGGTCATATCTTCGGAAATAATGGAGATATCGACGTTTTACGCTTTTTTTTGTTTAAATTTTTAAAACGGTCATATCTTCGGAAATAATGGAGATATCGACGTTTTACGCTTTTTTTTTGTTTAAATTTTTAAAACGGTCATATCTTCGGAAATAATGGAGATATCGACGTTTTACGCTTTTTTTTTGTTTAAATTTTTAAAACGGTCATATCTTCGGAAATAATGGAGATATCGACGTTTTACGCTTTTTTTTGTTTAAATTTTTAAAACGGTCATATCTTCGGAAATAATGGAGATATCGACGTTTTTCGCTTTTTTTTTGTTTAAATTTTTAAAACGGTCATATCTTCGGAAATAATGGAGATATCGACGTTTTACGCTTTTTTTTGTTTAAATTTTTAAAACGGTCATATCTTCGGAAATAATGGAGATATCGACGTTTTACGCTTTTTTTTGTTTAAATTTTTAAAACGGTCATATCTTCGGAAATAATGGAGATATCGACGTTTTACGCTTTTTTTTTGTTTAAATTTTTAAAACGGTCATATCTTCGGAAATAATGGAGATATCGACGTTTTACGCTTTTTTTTTGTTTAAATTTTTAAAACGGTCATATCTTCGGAAATAATGGAGATATCGACGTTTTTCGCTTTTTTTTGTTTAAATTTTTAAAACGGTCATATCTTCGGAAATAATGGAGATATCGACGTTTTACGCTTTTTTTTTGTTTAAATTTTTAAAACGGTCATATCTTCGGAAATAATGGAGATATCGACGTTTTACGCTTTTTTTTTGTTTAAATTTTTAAAACGGTCATATCTTCGGAAATAATGGAGATATCGACGTTTTACGCTTTTTTTTTGTTTAAATTTTTAAAACGGTCATATCTTCGGAAATAATGGAGATATCGACGTTTTACGCTTTTTTTTTGTTTAAATTTTTAAAACGGTCATATCTTCGGAAATAATGGAGATATCGACGTTTTACGCTTTTTTTTGTTTAAATTTTTAAAACGGTCATATCTTCGGAAATAATGGAGATATCGACGTTTTACGCTTTTTTTTTGTTTAAATTTTTAAAACGGTCATATCTTCGGAAATAATGGAGATATCGACGTTTTACGCTTTTTTTTTGTTTAAATTTTTAAAACGGTCATATCTTCGGAAATAATGGAGATATCGACGTTTTTCGCTTTTTTTTGTTTAAATTTTTAAAACGGTCATATCTTCGGAAATAATGGAGATATCGACGTTTTACGCTTTTTTTTGTTTAAATTTTTAAAACGGTCATATCTTCGGAAATAATGGAGATATCGACGTTTTACGCTTTTTTTTGTTTAAATTTTTAAAACGGTCATATCTTCGGAAATAATGGAGATATCGACGTTTTTCGCTTTTTTTTTGTTTAAATTTTTAAAACGGTCATATCTTCGGAAATAATGGAGATATCGACGTTTTACGCTTTTTTTTGTTTAAATTTTTAAAACGGTCATATCTTCGGAAATAATGGAGATATCGACGTTTTACGCTTTTTTTTTGTTTAAATTTTTAAAACGGTCATATCTTCGGAAATAATGGAGATATCGACGTTTTACGCTTTTTTTTGTTTAAATTTTTAAAACGGTCATATCTTCGGAAATAATGGAGATATCGACGTTTTACGCTTTTTTTTTGTTTAAATTTTTAAAACGGTCATATCTTCGGAAATAATGGAGATATCGACGTTTTTCGCTTTTTTTTTGTTTAAATTTTTAAAACGGTCATATCTTCGGAAATAATGGAGATATCGACGTTTTACGCTTTTTTTTGTTTAAATTTTTAAAACGGTCATATCTTCGGAAATAATGGAGATATCGACGTTTTACGCTTTTTTTTGTTTAAATTTTTAAAACGGTCATATCTTCGGAAATAATGGAGATATCGACGTTTTACGCTTTTTTTTTGTTTAAATTTTTAAAACGGTCATATCTTCGGAAATAATGGAGATATCGACGTTTTACGCTTTTTTTTTGTTTAAATTTTTAAAACGGTCATATCTTCGGAAATAATGGAGATATCGACGTTTTACGCTTTTTTTTGTTTAAATTTTTAAAACGGTCATATCTTCGGAAATAATGGAGATATCGACGTTTTACGCTTTTTTTTGTTTAAATTTTTAAAACGGTCATATCTTCGGAAATAATGGAGATATCGACGTTTTACGCTTTTTTTTGTTTAAATTTTTAAAACGGTCATATCTTCGGAAATAATGGAGATATCGACGTTTTACGCTTTTTTTTGTTTAAATTTTTAAAACGGTCATATCTTCGGAAATAATGGAGATATCGACGTTTTACGCTTTTTTTTGTTTAAATTTTTAAAACGGTCATATCTTCGGAAATAATGGAGATATCGACGTTTTACGCTTTTTTTTTGTTTAAATTTTTAAAACGGTCATATCTTCGGAAATAATGGAGATATCGACGTTTTACGCTTTTTTTTGTTTAAATTTTTAAAACGGTCATATCTTCGGAAATAATGGAGATATCGACGTTTTACGCTTTTTTTTTGTTTAAATTTTTAAAACGGTCATATCTTCGGAAATAATGGAGATATCGACGTTTTACGCTTTTTTTTTGTTTAAATTTTTAAAATGGTCATATCTTCGGAAATAATGGAGATATCGACGTTTTACGCTTTTTTTTGTTTAAATTTTTAAAACGGTCATATCTTCGGAAATAATGGAGATATCGACGTTTTACGCTTTTTTTTGTTTAAATTTTTAAAACGGTCATATCTTCGGAAATAATGGAGATATCGACGTTTTACGCTTTTTTTTTGTTTAAATTTTTAAAACGGTCATATCTTCGGAAATAATGGAGATATCGACGTTTTACGCTTTTTTTTGTTTAAATTTTTAAAACGGTCATATCTTCGGAAATAATGGAGATATCGACGTTTTACGCTTTTTTTTGTTTAAATTTTTAAAACGGTCATATCTTCGGAAATAATGGAGATATCGACGTTTTACGCTTTTTTTTGTTTAAATTTTTAAAACGGTCATATCTTCGGAAATAATGGAGATATCGACGTTTTACGCTTTTTTTTGTTTAAATTTTTAAAACGGTCATATCTTCGGAAATAATGGAGATATCGACGTTTTACGCTTTTTTTTGTTTAAATTTTTAAAACGGTCATATCTTCGGAAATAATGGAGATATCGACGTTTTACGCTTTTTTTTTGTTTAAATTTTTAAAACGGTCATATCTTCGGAAATAATGGAGATATCGACGTTTTACGCTTTTTTTTTGTTTAAATTTTTAAAACGGTCATATCTTCGGAAATAATGGAGATATCGACGTTTTACGCTTTTTTTTTGTTTAAATTTTTAAAACGGTCATATCTTCGGAAATAATGGAGATATCGACGTTTTACGCTTTTTTTTGTTTAAATTTTTAAAACGGTCATATCTTCGGAAATAATGGAGATATCGACGTTTTACGCTTTTTTTTTGTTTAAATTTTTAAAACGGTCATATCTTCGGAAATAATGGAGATATCGACGTTTTACGCTTTTTTTTTGTTTAAATTTTTAAAACGGTCATATCTTCGGAAATAATGGAGATATCGACGTTTTACGCTTTTTTTTTGTTTAAATTTTTAAAACGGTCATATCTTCGGAAATAATGGAGATATCGACGTTTTACGCTTTTTTTTGTTTAAATTTTTAAAACGGTCATATCTTCGGAAATAATGGAGATATCGACGTTTTACGCTTTTTTTTGTTTAAATTTTTAAAACGGTCATATCTTCGGAAATAATGGAGATATCGACGTTTTACGCTTTTTTTTGTTTAAATTTTTAAAACGGTCATATCTTCGGAAATAATGGAGATATCGACGTTTTACGCTTTTTTTTTGTTTAAATTTTTAAAACGGTCATATCTTCGGAAATAATGGAGATATCGACGTTTTACGCTTTTTTTTTGTTAAATTTTTAAAACGGTCATATCTTCGGAAATAATGGAGATATCGACGTTTTACGCTTTTTTTTGTTTAAATTTTTAAAACGGTCATATCTTCGGAAATAATGGAGATATCGACGTTTTACGCTTTTTTTTTGTTTAAATTTTTAAAACGGTCATATCTTCGGAAATAATGGAGATATCGACGTTTTACGCTTTTTTTTTGTTTAAATTTTTAAAACGGTCATATCTTCGGAAATAATGGAGATATCGACGTTTTACGCTTTTTTTTGTTTAAATTTTTAAAACGGTCATATCTTCGGAAATAATGGAGATATCGACGTTTTACGCTTTTTTTTGTTTAAATTTTTAAAACGGTCATATCTTCGGAAATAATGGAGATATCGACGTTTTACGCTTTTTTTTTGTTTAAATTTTTAAAATGGTCATATCTTCGGAAATAATGGAGATATCGACGTTTTACGCTTTTTTTTTGTTTAAATTTTTAAAACGGTCATATCTTCGGAAATAATGGAGATATCGACGTTTTACGCTTTTTTTTTGTTTAAATTTTTAAAACGGTCATATCTTCGGAAATAATGGAGATATCGACGTTTTACGCTTTTTTTTGTTTAAATTTTTAAAACGGTCATATCTTCGGAAATAATGGAGATATCGACGTTTTACGCTTTTTTTTTGTTTAAATTTTTAAAACGGTCATATCTTCGGAAATAATGGAGATATCGACGTTTTACGCTTTTTTTTTGTTTAAATTTTTAAAACGGTCATATCTTCGGAAATAATGGAGATATCGACGTTTTACGCTTTTTTTTGTTTAAATTTTTAAAACGGTCATATCTTCGGAAATAATGGAGATATCGACGTTTTACGCTTTTTTTTGTTTAAATTTTTAAAACGGTCATATCTTCGGAAATAATGGAGATATCGACGTTTTACGCTTTTTTTTTGTTTAAATTTTTAAAACGGTCATATCTTCGGAAATAATGGAGATATCGACGTTTTACGCTTTTTTTTGTTTAAATTTTTAAAACGGTCATATCTTCGGAAATAATGGAGATATCGACGTTTTACGCTTTTTTTTGTTTAAATTTTTAAAACGGTCATATCTTCGGAAATAATGGAGATATCGACGTTTTACGCTTTTTTTTGTTTAAATTTTTAAAACGGTCATATCTTCGGAAATAATGGAGATATCGACGTTTTACGCTTTTTTTTTGTTTAAATTTTTAAAACGGTCATATCTTCGGAAATAATGGAGATATCGACGTTTTACGCTTTTTTTTGTTCAAATTTTTAAAACGGTCATATCTTCGGAAATAATGGAGATATCGACGTTTTACGCTTTTTTTTGTTTAAATTTTTAAAACGGTCATATCTTCGGAAATAATGGAGATATCGACGTTTTACGCTTTTTTTTGTTTAAATTTTTAAAACGGTCATATCTTCGGAAATAATGGAGATATCGACGTTTTACGCTTTTTTTTGTTTAAATTTTTAAAACGGTCATATCTTCGGAAATAATGGAGATATCGACGTTTTACGCTTTTTTTTTGTTCAAATTTTTAAAACGGTCATATCTTCGGAAATAATGGAGATATCGACGTTTTACGCTTTTTTTTGTTTAAATTTTTAAAACGGTCATATCTTCGGAAATAATGGAGATATCGACGTTTTACGCTTTTTTTTTGTTTAAATTTTTAAAACGGTCATATCTTCGGAAATAATGGAGATATCGACGTTTTTCGCTTTTTTTTTGTTTAAATTTTTAAAACGGTCATATCTTCGGAAATAATGGAGATATCGACGTTTTACGCTTTTTTTTTGTTTAAATTTTTAAAACGGTCATATCTTTGGAAATAATGGAGATATCGACGTTTTACGCTTTTTTTTGTTCAAATTTTTAAAACGGTCATATCTTCGGAAATAATGGAGATATCGACGTTTTACGCTTTTTTTTGTTTAAATTTTTAAAACGGTCATATCTTCGGAAATAATGGAGATATCGACGTTTTACGCTTTTTTTTTGTTTAAATTTTTAAAACGGTCATATCTTCGGAAATAATGGAGATATCGACGTTTTACGCTTTTTTTTGTTTAAATTTTTAAAACGGTCATATCTTCGGAAATAATGGAGATATCGACGTTTTACGCTTTTTTTTTGTTTAAATTTTTAAAATGGTCATATCTTCGGAAATAATGGAGATATCGACGTTTTACGCTTTTTTTTGTTTAAATTTTTAAAACGGTCATATCTTCGGAAATAATGGAGATATCGACGTTTTACGCTTTTTTTTGTTTAAATTTTTAAAATGGTCATATCTTCGGAAATAATGGAGATATCGACGTTTTACGCTTTTTTTTGTTTAAATTTTTAAAACGGTCATATCTTCGGAAATAATGGAGATATCGACGTTTTTCGCTTTTTTTTTGTTTAAATTTTTAAAACGGTCATATCTTCGGAAATAATGGAGATATCGACGTTTTACGCTTTTTTTTTGTTTAAATTTTTAAAACGGTCATATCTTCGGAAATAATGGAGATATCGACGTTTTACGCTTTTTTTTGTTTAAATTTTTAAAACGGTCATATCTTCGGAAATAATGGAGATATCGACGTTTTACGCTTTTTTTTTGTTTAAATTTTTAAAACGGTCATATCTTCGGAAATAATGGAGATATCGACGTTTTACGCTTTTTTTTTGTTTAAATTTTTAAAACGGTCATATCTTCGGAAATAATGGAGATATCGACGTTTTACGCTTTTTTTTTGTTTAAATTTTTAAAATGGTCATATCTTCGGAAATAATGGAGATATCGACGTTTTACGCTTTTTTTTTGTTTAAATTTTTAAAACGGTCATATCTTCGGAAATAATGGAGATATCGACGTTTTACGCTTTTTTTTTGTTTAAATTTTTAAAACGGTCATATCTTCGGAAATAATGGAGATATCGACGTTTTACGCTTTTTTTTGTTTAAATTTTTAAAACGGTCATATCTTCGGAAATAATGGAGATATCGACGTTTTACGCTTTTTTTTTGTTCAAATTTTTAAAACGGTCATATCTTCGGAAATAATGGAGATATCGACGTTTTACGCTTTTTTTTTGTTGAAATTTTTAAAACGGTCATATCTTCGGAAATAATGGAGATATCGACGTTTTACGCTTTTTTTTGTTTAAATTTTTAAAACGGTCATATCTTCGGAAATAATGGAGATATCGACGTTTTACGCTTTTTTTTTGTTGAAATTTTTAAAACGGTCATATCTTCGGAAATAATGGAGATATCGACGTTTTACGCTTTTTTTTGTTTAAATTTTTAAAATGGTCATATCTTCGGAAATAATGGAGATATCGACGTTTTACGCTTTTTTTTGTTTAAATTTTTAAAACGGTCATATCTTCGGAAATAATGGAGATATCGACGTTTTACGCTTTTTTTTTGTTTAAATTTTTAAAATGGTCATATCTTCGGAAATAATGGAGATATCGACGTTTTACGCTTTTTTTTGTTTAAATTTTTAAAACGGTCATATCTTCGGAAATAATGGAGATATCGACGTTTTACGCTTTTTTTTTGTTTAAATTTTTAAAACGGTCATATCTTCGGAAATAATGGAGATATCGACGTTTTACGCTTTTTTTTTGTTTAAATTTTTAAAACGGTCATATCTTCGGAAATAATGGAGATATCGACGTTTTACGCTTTTTTTTGTTTAAATTTTTAAAACGGTCATATCTTCGGAAATAATGGAGATATCGACGTTTTACGCTTTTTTTTTGTTTAAATTTTTAAAATGGTCATATCTTCGGAAATAATGGAGATATCGACGTTTTTCGCTTTTTTTTTGTTTAAATTTTTAAAACGGTCATATCTTCGGAAATAATGGAGATATCGACGTTTTACGCTTTTTTTTGTTTAAATTTTTAAAACGGTCATATCTTCGGAAATAATGGAGATATCGACGTTTTACGCTTTTTTTTTGTTTAAATTTTTAAAACGGTCATATCTTCGGAAATAATGGAGATATCGACGTTTTTCGCTTTTTTTTTGTTTAAATTTTTAAAACGGTCATATCTTCGGAAATAATGGAGATATCGACGTTTTTCGCTTTTTTTTGTTTAAATTTTTAAAACGGTCATATCTTCGGAAATAATGGAGATATCGACGTTTTACGCTTTTTTTTGTTTAAATTTTTAAAACGGTCATATCTTCGGAAATAATGGAGATATCGACGTTTTTCGCTTTTTTTTTGTTTAAATTTTTAAAACGGTCATATCTTCGGAAATAATGGAGATATCGACGTTTTTCGCTTTTTTTTGTTTAAATTTTTAAAACGGTCATATCTTCGGAAATAATGGAGATATCGACGTTTTACGCTTTTTTTTGTTTAAATTTTTAAAACGGTCATATCTTCGGAAATAATGGAGATATCGACGTTTTACGCTTTTTTTTTGTTTAAATTTTTAAAACGGTCATATCTTCGGAAATAATGGAGATATCGACTTTTTACGCTTTTTTTTGTTTAAATTTTTAAAACGGTCATATCTTCGGAAATAATGGAGATATCGACGTTTTTCGCTTTTTTTTGTTTAAATTTTTAAAACGGTCATATCTTCGGAAATAATGGAGATATCGACGTTTTTACGCTTTTTTTTTGTTTAAATTTTTAAAATGGTCATATCTTCGGAAATAATGGAGATATCGACGTTTTACGCTTTTTTTTGTTTAAATTTTTAAAACGGTCATATCTTCGGAAATAATGGAGATATCGACGTTTTTACGCTTTTTTTTGTTTAAATTTTTAAAATGGTCATATCTTCGGAAATAATGGAGATATCGACGTTTTACGCTTTTTTTTTGTTCAAATTTTTAAAACGGTCATATCTTCGGAAATAATGGAGATATCGACGTTTTTACGCTTTTTTTTGTTTCAAATTTTTAAAACGGTCATATCTTCGGAAATAATGGAGATATCGACGTTTTACGCTTTTTTTTGTTTAAATTTTTAAAACGGTCATATCTTCGGAAATAATGGAGATATCGACGTTTTTCGCTTTTTTTTTGTTTAAATTTTTAAAACGGTCATATCTTCGGAAATAATGGAGATATCGACGTTTTTACGCTTTTTTTTGTTCAAATTTTTAAAATGGCCATATCTTCGGAAATAATGGAGATATCGACGTTTTTCGCTTTTTTTTGTTTAAATTTTTAAAATGGTCATATCTTCGGAAATAATGGAGATATCGACGTTTTACGCTTTTTTTTTGTTCAAATTTTTAAAATGGCCATATCTTCGTAAATAATGGAGATATCGACTTTTTACGCTTTTTTTTTGTTCAAATTTTTAAAACGGTCATATCTTCGGAAATAATGGAGATATCGACTTTTTACGCTTTTTTTTTGTTCAAATTTTTAAAATGGCCATATCTTCGTAAATAATGGAGATATCGACTTTTTACGCTTTTTTTTGTTCAAATTTTTAAAATGGCCATATCTTCGTAAATAATGGAGATATCGACTTTTTACGCTTTTTTTTGTTCAAATTTTTAAAACGGCCATATCTTCGGAAATAATGGAGATATCGACGTTTTACGCTTTTTTTTGTTCAAATTTTTAAAACGGTCATATCTTCGGAAATAATGGAGATATCGACGTTTTACGCTTTTTTTTGTTCAAATTTTTAAAACGGCCATATCTTCGGAAATAATGGAGATATCGACTTTTTCGCTTTTTTTTTGTTCAAATTTTTAAAACGGTCATATCTTCGGAAATAATGGAGATATCGACGTTTTACGCTTTTTTTTTGTTCAAATTTTTAAAACGGCCATATCTTCGGAAATAATGGAGATATCGACGTTTTTACGCTTTTTTTTGTTCAAATTTTTAAAACGGCCATATCTTCGGAAATAATGGAGATATCGACGTTTTTCGCTTTTTTTTTGTTCAAATTTTTAAAACGGCCATATCTTCGGAAATAATGGAGATATCGACGTTTTTCGCTTTTTTTTTGTTTAAATTTTTAAAACGGTCATATCTTCGGAAATAATGGAGATATCGACGTTTTTCGCTTTTTTTTGTTTAAATTTTTAAAACGGTCATATCTTCGGAAATAATGGAGATATCGACGTTTTTGCTTGTTTTTTGTTTAAATTTTTAAAACGGTCATATCTTCGGAAAAATGGGATATCGAGTTTTCGCTTTTTTTTGTTTAAATTTTTAAAACGGTCATATCTTCGGAAATAATGGAGATATCGACGTTTTTCGCTTTTTTTTGGTTAAATTTTTAAAACGGTCATATCTTCGGAAATAATGGAGATATCGACGTTTTACGCTTGTTTTTTGTTCAAATTTTTAAAACGGTCATATCTTCGGAAATAATGGAGATATCGACGTTTTTCGCTTTAATGTTTTGAATTTTTAAAACTGTCATATCTTCCGAAATAATGGAGATATCGACGTTTTTTCGCTTTTTTTTTTAATTATTAAAACGGTCATATCTTCGGAAGTAATGGAGATATCGACGTTTTTTCGCTTGTTTTTAAATTTTTAAAACGGTCATATCTTTGGAAATAATGGAGATATCGACGTTTTTCGCTTTATATTTTTAAATTTTTAAAACGGTAATGTCTTCGGCAATAATGGAGATATTGACGTTTTTCGTTTTTTTTTTTAATTTTTGAATCGGTCATATCTTCGGAAATATTGAAGATATCGACGTTTTTAGCTTTTTTTTTGTTGAAATTTTTAAAACGTTCATATCTTCGGAAATAATGGAGATATCAACGTTTTTCGTTTTTTTTTTTAATTTTTTAAACTGACATATCTTCGGAAATAATGGAGATATTGACGTTTTTCGCTTAATTTTTTTAAATTTTTAAAACTGTCATATCTTCAGAAACAATGGAAATATCGACGTTTTTCGCTTTTCGCTTTTTTTTAATTTTTAAATCGGTAATATCTTCGCAAATAATGGAGATATCGACTTTTTTCGTTTTTCGCTTTTTTTTTTAATTTTTGAAACGGTTATATCTTCGAAATTAATGGAGATATCGACGTTTTTCGTTTTTTTTTTTTGTTTAAATTTTTATAACGGTCATATCTTCAGAAATAATGGAGATATTGACGTTTATCGCTTTATTTTTTTAAATTTTTAAAACGGCTATATCTTCGGCAATAATGGAGATATTGACGTTTTTTGCTTTTTTTTTTTAAATTTTTAAATCGGTCATATCTTCGGAAATATTGGAGATATCGACGTTTTTAGCTTTTTTTTGTTGAAACTTTTAAAACCGTCATATCTTTATAAATAATGGAGATATCAACGTTTTTCGGTTTTTTTTTTTGTTTAAATTTTTAAAACTGTCATATCTTCGGAAATAATGGAGATATTGACGTTTTTCGCTTAATTTTTTAAAATTTTTAAAACTGTCATATCTTCGGAAATAATGGAGGTATCGACGTTTTACGCTTTTTTTTGTTTAAATTTTTAAAACTGGTCATATCTTCGGAAATAATGGAGATATCGACGTTTTTCGCTTTTTTTTGTTCAAATTTTTAAAACGGTCATATCTTCGGAAATAATGGAGATATCGACGTTTTTCGCTTTTTTTTGTTCAAATTTTTAAAACGGCATATCTTCGGAAATAATGGAGATATCGACGTTTTACGCTTTTTTTTGTTCAAATTTTTAAAACGGTCATATCTTCGGAAATAATGGAGATATCGACGTTTTACGCTTTTTTTTGTTTAAATTTTTAAAACGGTCATATCTTCGGAAATAATGGAGATATCGACGTTTTGCTTTTTTTTGTTTAAATTTTTAAAACGGTCATATCTTCGGAAATAATGGAGATATCGACGTTTTACGCTTTTTTTGTTTAAATTTTTAAAATGGTCATATCTTCGGAAATAATGGAGATATCGACATTTTTCGCTTTTTTTTTGTTTAAATTTTTAAAACGGTCATATCTTTCGGAAATAATGGAGATATCGACGTTTTTCGCTTTTTTTTGTTTAAATTTTTAAAACGGTCATATCTTCGGAAATAATGGAGATATCGACGTTTTTCGCTTGTTTTTGTTAAATTTTTAAAACGGTCATATCTTTGGAAATAATGGAGATATCGACGTTTTTCGCTTTTTTTTGTTTAAATTTTTAAAACGGTCATATCTTCGGAAATAATGGAGATATCGACGTTTTTTCGTTTTTCGCTGTTTTGTTTAAATTTTTAAAATGGTCATATCTTCGGAAATAATGGAGATATCGACGTTTTTCGCTTTTTTTTGTTAAATTTTTAAAACTGTCATATTTTCGGAAATAATGGAGATATCGACGTTTTTTCGCTTTTTTTTATATATTTAGATCGGTCATATCTTCGGAAATAATGGCGATATCGACGTTTTGCGCTTTTTTTTTGTTTAAGTTTTTAAAACGGTCATATCTTCGGAAATAATGGAGAAATCGACGTTTTTCGCTCTTTTTTGTTAAAATTTTTAAAACTGTCATATCTTCGGAAATAGTGGAGATATCGACGTTTTTTCGCTTTTTGTTTTTTGTTTAAATTTTTAAAACGGTCTTATCTTCGGAAATAATGGAGATATCGACGTTTTTTCGCTTGTTTTGTTAAATTTTTAAAACGGTCATATCTTTGGAAATAATGGAGATATCGACGTTTTTCGCTTTATTATTTTAAATTTTTAAAACTGTCATATCTTCCGAAATAATGGAGATATCGACGTTTTTTCGCTTTTTTTTAAATTATTAAAACGGTCATATCTTGGGAAATAATGGAGATATTGACGTTTTTCGCTCAGTTTTTAAAATTTTTAAAACTTTCATATTTTCGGAAATAATGGAGATATCGACTTTTTCGCTTTTTTTTAATTTTTAAAACGGTCATATCTTTGGAAATATTGGAGATATCGACGTTTTTCGCTTTTTTTTTGTTTAAATTTTTAAAACGGTCAAATCTTCGGAAATAATGGAGATATCGACGTTTTTCGTTTTTCGCTGTTTTTTAATATTTAAAACGGTCATATCTTTCGAAATAATGGAGATATTGACGTTTTTCGTTTTTCGCTGTTTGTTGAATATTTAAAACGGTCATATCTTCGGAAATAATGGAGATATTGACGTTTTTCGCTATTTATTTAAATTTTTGAAACTGTCATATCTTCCGAAATAATGGAGATATCAACGTTTTTAGCTTTTTTTTTAATATTTAAAACGGTCATATCTTCGGAAATAATGGAGATATCGACGTTTTTCGTTTTTCGCTGTTTTTTTAAATATTTAAAACGGTCATATCTTCCGAAATAATGGAGATATTGACGTTTTTTTTTTCGCTGTTTTTTTTTAATTTTTAAAACTGTCATATCTTCCGAAATAATGGAGATATCGACGTTTTTTCGCTTGTTTTTAAATTTATAAAACGGTCATATCTTCGGAAATAATGGGGATGTCGACGTTTTTCTTTTTTCGCTGTTTTTTTTTAATATTTAAAACAGTCATATCTTTGGAAATAATGGAGATATCGACGTTTTTCGCTTTTTTTTTGTTTAAATTTTGAAAACGGTCATATCTTTCAATATAATGGAGATATCGACGTTTTTTCGCTTTTTTTTGTTTAAATTTATAAAACGTTCATATCTTTGGAAATAATGGAGAAATCGACGTTTTTTTGTTTTTCGCTTTTTTTTTAAATATTTAAAACGGTCATATCTTCGGAAATAATGGAGATATTGACGTTTTTCGCTATTTTTTTAAATTTTAAAAACTGTCAAATCTTCCGAAATAATGGAGATATCGACGTTTTTTCGCTTTTGTTGTTTCAATTTTTAAAACTGTCATATATTCCTAAATAATGGAGATATCGACGTTTTTTTTTGCTTTTTTTCAAATTTTTAAATCGGTCATATCTTCGGAAATAATGGCGATATCGACGTTTTTCGCTTTTTTTTGTTTCAATTTTTAAAACGGTTATATCTTTGGAAATAATGGAGATATTGACGTTTTTCGCTTTAATGTTTTGAATTTTTAAAACTGTCATATCTTCCGAAATAATGGAGATATCGACGTTTTTTCGCTTTTTTTTAAATTATTAAAACGGTCATATCTTCGGAAGTAATGGAGATATCGACGTTTTTTCGCTTGTTTTTAAATTTTTAAAACGGTCATATCTTTGGAAATAATGGAGATATCGACGTTTTTCGCTTTTTTTTGTTTACATTTTTAAAACGGTCATATCTTTGGAAATAATGGAGATATCGACGTTTTTCGCTTTTTTTTAATTTTTAAGACTGTCATATCTTCCGAAATAATGGAGATATCGACGTTTTTCGCTTTTTTTAATTAAATAACGTCGTTATCTCCATTATTTGCGAAGATATGACCGTTTTAAAAATTGAAAAAAAAAAAAAAAAAAACGTCGATATCTCCATTATTTCCGAAGATATGACCGTTTTAAAAATTTAAACAAAAAAAAAGCGAAAAACGTCGATATCTCCAGAGTTGGGAGCAGACACATCCTGAGCCATAAAGATGCCCAACTTCTTTCAGATGAACTTCCCCTCCTGTTACAACCAAGGAATGAAATGAAACTAGAATATATATTCGAGCGAAATTTCAAAGTTCAAACCAGTAGCAAAAAGGAGTGGACATCATTAGATGAAATCCATCCTATGAAACCACACACCATAAAATGGTATACCGATGGATCACTCACCAATAAGGGAACAAGCCTGGGAGTGGTGAACCCTCCGATATCATACCATGAATCTCTGGGGATGTACACCAGCATATTTCAAGCTGAGGTGTGTGCCACAGGGAGATGTGCGGAATTTAATCTAAAGCGCAACTATCGCAATGCGGATATATCTATCCTATTCGATAGTATAGCAGCAATAAATGCTATAAATGCCAATTAGTCCAAGAGGTACGATTCAAGCTTGACCAACTCGGGGCTCACAACAGACTCACCCTAAGATGGGTCCCCGGGCACAGGGAAATAGCTGGGAACAAAGCGGCGGATGAGCAGGCGAGAATGGGTGCAGAGAGGCCCCATACCGAGGCCCGAACCGTTTTGTGGGAAAACACACAATACGGCTGCAACTCAGAAACGAAAAAATACAAGGAAGACTGCGGAGCTTAAAGGAAGCACCAGGACTCCGACAGGCCAAATGTCTTTTAGACTCCCATAATCATCAACGATTTAAGCAAGTAATATCTACTGTCTACTGACAGGACATTGTAGACTAAAAAGCCACCTGTCCAAAACGGATATCTGTAGCAACAGCCAATGTAGGTTTCGTGAAGTCGGGGAGGAGTCTTCAACTCACATCCTAACAAAATGCATCGCCCTTGCCAGGAAAAGATGCAGCATCCTAGGGAAGCATACTATGAATGTCAAGGACATAGTAGCTCTCGACCCATCAAAGATCCTGACATTCGTTCAGGAACTGGGGTTAATGGAGGAGCTATAAGCTCAGAAGGGTGCACAATAGATCTATTAGGTCGCAGTGCACAAGACCCCTAATAAATAATAAAAATACATCATATGATTTAAAGGACAATAAAGACTCCTTGCTTAGGTATATGGTTTGAATTGCCGAGTAAGTGCGAACGCAGAAGCATTTTTATTCTTAAATATTTCAAAAAGACATAAATATTTTATAAGGAATTGCTAACAAGTTATATTCAAGTTATAGATAATATAGGTGATAGCTTGCCCTATTTATTGAACTGTTTTAACATCCCGCGGGCTACAAATAGTGCTACCAACTTGGAAGATACATTTTGAAGGAAGAGAAATAAATAATTTAAATCTTTTTCAGTTCTTACAAGTCACAATAATTATAACTGATTCTGCTTTTAAGCGAGTTAAGTTGCACCTTATTGCCAACTGAGGCAACATTCTTTTAAAATCTGTAACATATTGAATTAAGCAAAATCCGGACAATTGTAGTCAAGATGATCTGGATTTATTTGCTTTCGTTTTGTTTGACTCAATCGCAGCAGTCGTCGACATTTTCCAGCTGGGGTAATTTCATTTTCCCAAACAAAATTCACAATTCGGTCGGTTAAGAGAAAAAATATTAAATCTCAAATACATTTCAGAAATATCCGTAAATAAGTTAAGTTTTGAAAATTAATATTTTTGAAAATTAATATATTAATAACATTTGGCTGTTCCATATTCCTAATAAATCAAGCAAAAATGTCAGACAATTCGGGTGTATCGGGTGTACTCAACTTAGTCCTGTGCGGCGTTACTGGATATGGAATCTATGCTATGGGGCCTCAGCAGCATCCTTATGCGATCTCCGCATGCGTGATTGGCTTTTGTCATGGTTTGTCTGGTCTGGTCGACTGTTTAACTGGCAATGAAACGTCGAAGAGCGCCAAGCAGACGAGCAATGCAATTTTGGAGATAGTCCCCTTGCCACTGATCAACATAGAGCTCTTCTTTGGTGGCGAGGGCAACAATATTGCTTTGGGCCATGGCCTCTGCATCGTACCCATGGCCATCTGCACTCTGGTATGCCTTATCAAGGGCAAGGGTGACGGGGAAGGCGAGGAAGCTATGGAAACACTCAAGCTCTTGACCATTCTGGGCAACATAACATCACTATCCTATCTGGCCATCAACGAAAGCAGCTGGCTGATGGGCACCATGGCCTTCGTATCCCTTATGGCCAAGTATGGTTCGGAGTTTCTGGAAACTAAGATCGAGGGCTCTGGTGATCCCGTCAAGTATGTCAGCTGGTCCGTATTCTACTTCCTAACCACCATGGTCGTTGGCGGCGAGAAGTAATTGACTTGTTAATTCTTCCCAACCAAAACCGAACCGTGGCAAAAGAGGAACTGCAATGGAGAACTATCGAAATAGTGAAACTTTGATGCTTATGGTTTCAATGAAATAATAAAGATATTATTTGGAGATTTATCTGTGAACTTATAGACTTTTAAGGAAATGCTGATAGCATAGTAATTCCTGTATAGTACCAGAATATATCACATTAGATTACAGAAATCATCTCGATTTCAAAAGGCTCAATTACATAGTATAAAAGACTTTATATTACAAAGATCCAAATGAATGATCCAAACCCATAAATCATAATGGACTATTCCAATGTTCTTGAGCTTTCACTCAGGTTGTAGGCACTTAGCTAAGGGAACCTCAGTCTACTTATTGCCCGACAATCTTCCAAAAAGTGTTCCCAGTTAGCCTGTGTAGATGCTGAACAAACTGCAATATGCCGCCAGAAGAGTGTGTTTACACTTATTCAGACAGTCAATTGAGAAACTCCAGTCATATCTTAGTAGTTGTTTACTATTGGTAGCTCCGTCTTAAGCTTGCCAGTACTTCATCTGGTTGGAGTAGACTGGGACTGATGCTGTTTGACGATGCCAAATTCGATGAATATATATATATAAATGAAAAGAATATATGTATGTTAATAGCTGTCAAAATAGACTGCTCAGAGACACAAATTACCCACTCAATATCGGCGTCGGACTCTCGCATTTCAATTTGTTGGATTTTCGTACAGATTTTCTTGGTTTGGCTTAATTTTTTTTTATAAAAATTGATAATATTGTTTTGCAAGTTAGTTCTTATCTATCGTGAGTGAGTATATCTAAAAAAAGTCAACTAAATACTTCATTACTATAAAGTGCATATACATGATCATATAACAATTTCATTAATTATATAAATATGTACACGAATATTCAAATATACATTAGTAAATTATTTTATTATTTTCCTTATTATATAGGTAAAAATAATAAAATATAATTAACATATATATATATATTTAATATATAAATTTAGCTATCAGCAGTACAAACTAGTGGTGGTTCCATTTTAAATTGCAAGTTTGCACAATCTGTGTTTTCAGCCGAAATGTTGCCAGATATGGCAAAGGTATGCCAAATGTCTGGAAGCACAATTGCAGAATCGACTGGCAATATGCCAGTGTGTGTAAGCCCATCTTAACCTGCACCGACACCTGTGTATCTTTATACATATATATTAAGTGACCTATTTCCCTGCTCGAATCGAATTTAAAAACAAGATCGATTTCTGATCGATCCACCTTTGATTTAGATAGCACAATTGAATGTGAGTGCTGTTTATTTAAAATACGTTTATTTTTTTATAGACTTACAATATTTACATTCTATATGTTTTTATCATGGCTGGTCGAGGGATTGCATTAAACAGTGGAAGGGAGCCAGAATCAGAGCGTACCTGTTGGATATGCCTTGCCACAGAGTCGGAGAATCGTCGTGCCACTTGGGTGCACCCGTGCAAATGCCGTGGCAGCATAAAGTGGGTGCATGAGAGTTGCCTCTGTCGCTGGATTGATGAGCAGCAGAAGGGCGATTCGCAAATTAGAGTCTTTTGCATGCAATGCCGCTTTGAGTATCTCGTAAATTATCCAAAGGTGAGCCGTATTGCCGTATTTTTGGAATTCTGCCTGGATGTGATCCATCGTGCATGTCCAACCGTTGCTGCTTCCGTCTTTTTATTTTCCGGCTACTGGACGGCCTACACATATGGCGGCATCACGTTTCTACAGGTGCTCGGCTACAAACGCGGCATGGAGATCCTAGCGAACGCGAATATTATCTATTTGCTTATCGGACTACCAATAATACCGGTGGCCCTGATCATCTGTCGATTCTTTCGCTGGGAGGACATTGTATTGCGACTCTGGCACAGTCGTCATAGTCTTGCCCGCAAATTGCCCCTGATCAATAGGTTGATCCATTATGGCCATACCGACTTTGAAACGGTGTCCAATGTTGAGGAACTGGTTGCTCCAAACGACTTTCCGCGCATCTTTTGCAATGCCATTTTATTGCCCAGCATTTCAAACATTTTTGGAAGGTTGATGTACACTAACGTGGCGTCGGCGCTGCGTCGTACTTTCCTCGGCGGCCTCACCTTCATTGCCCTGAAGGGCATTCTCAAGATCTATTTGCGTCAGAGACAGTATCTGAAAAAGAGGCGTCACATCATCAACTACACGGAGGAGAATGCCGCACAGGGAAATCGGCTGCCAGCAAATAGGAGATAAGATGGCGGATCCGATAGATTGGAATTTGATGAGCTGTAAGATTAAGTTTTGAATGCAACTGCTGTAATGCAACAAAGTAATACGGATGCCGAAGATCACGTAATGGATCATCTTGTTATACGCATACCAGGCCCATATACACTCTTTGACTCCATTTTTTTATGATTGATTTGAGCCTACCCTAACCAAGTTGTTCTGTTCACGCATATAAACTCAAATCTGATATTACAATTAAAATTTCTAATATTTTAATAAAATCAATTATATTATGTTTTATAGAAATTTATGTTTTTATTACATTGTATGATAAATCTCCTGAAATAGACGGCATATTGCCAATTTTTCTTCAAACGGGCCAGGACTTGCTCCTCTCTCGTATTAGGAAAACGCTACTAAGTAGCCTTGCGCTCGGACATATAGGTGGTCTTCATCCCAAGGCAGGGAAGAAAGATATCACCAACCCAAAGTCCTTCAGACCCATCAGGTTTACATCGTTTTTACTGAAAACGTTGGAAAAGCTGGCGGTGTGGCAGTTGACAACAAAGGAGTAGCAATATGCATCTTTCCAGACATAGAAGGCGCGTTTGGTAATACATCGCACGATGCGATTAAGGCCACTCTCTCGAGGAGTGGCCCGGACCCAACTACCAGCAGGTGGACACTTGCAATGTTGTGGTCCAGACAGGCCACCACATCGACGCATGACAGCACTATAATAGTCTTAGCCACTAAAGGCTAAAGGAAAGTCAATGTAGGTTTTGTGAAGTCGAGGAGGAGTCTTCAACTCACATCCTAACAAAATGCATCGCCCTTGCCAGGAAAAGATGCAGCATCCTACGGATGCATGTTATGAATGTCAAAGACATAGTAGCTCTCGACCCATCAAAGATCCTGACATTCGTTCAGGAACTGGGGTTAATGGAGGAGCTATAAGCTCGGAAGGGTGCACAATAGATCTATTAGGTCGCAGTGCACAAGATCCCCAATAAATAATAATAATAAAAATGATTACCGAAGATATGACAGTTTGAATTTGAAACAAAAACATAAAGGGTACATTTATCAAATTAAAAAAAAAAATCTCAAAAGCACAATTTCTCCAATTGGTGAAAATGAACACATTTTCAACTTTTGAACAAAAATAGCCATAAATAAATCAAGTATATCAGATGATCGCGAAATGCGTACGTTTGTTGGCTTAGCGATGATAATGATATCGGACTATATAAACTGCATTTCGCCCCCTGTTGCCAAGGCCAACTACCTGCCAGGGAATGGGAGTGGTGATTGCCATAATTTGATAATTCTTATTATTATTATTTAAATTATAAATACAATATTCATTCACTGCCTGCAGCCTCTACTCATCGCGATCTGACTAAACAACAAAGCTTGGGCATATCGAGCAGAACAGGTGGTGGCAAGCACCACAGCAGAGCACCTGCTGGAGCAGGTTGTGGATTACTTTGGCAAGGGACACACCTGCTCCGGCGCATTGGTGGGTCCATCGATAGATTTGATCAAGTCCAAGCTGGTCTACTAAATAAGTGATTTGACTTGGTTTATAGAGCGGACAATGCGCAGCTCCTGAAGACGGATCCAGCTGAGGACAGGCTGGCGAGTGGAGGAATCATCATGCAAACTGGATGCAGGTGCTCCGCTTACCAAATCAAATCAACTGCTAGGCCTGCGCAGTCAGTCCACCGCCTTTGTCGATGTCGCCAGTCACGTGGAATGGATTCAGGCCCAGACTGGCAATGGGACCAATCAGAACAGGTGCATCTATGGCATTCTGGGCTTAATCGTCTTTACAATCTATATCCTCAATTGCAGTCACAAGAGCTACATTTCCTGATTGTCTTCTAGACAATGAAAAGCATCGGTTTAATAGCTTTCATTAGACATTTATTTTATTTTAAGCTGAAATGTAATAAATGACAAACTTTTCTAGTTAATAATTAGATCCCCATTTGATCTATTATAGGTTCAATTTAATAGTTATTAGTTATAGTAAATTAGCATACAAAAATATATATATATATTATATATTTTTTTAAAAGACGTACAAATCTATAATTATTATTTTAAACTATAAGAAGTAAGGTAAAGAATTCATCAAAATCCAACATTGCATTATATTTGCATAGGGTTAATACTTCCGAGAATCTTCAAAGTATTTCACGAATACTTTGGCAATAGATGGAATTCATATTTCATAATCCCCAAAAATCTGCATCATTTATATAATTGAAGGGAATAAAATTAGTCATTTCAATTGCAAGATGAATGAAATATTTATCGATTGGGTTATAATTGAGAAAATATTTGTAAGTATAAATAATAAATATAAATATAAACTAATTTGTATATATATATAAGGAGAATTTTAATATATACAGTTTTTCTTTTACTTCAGCTTATGAATTTTATTGTGACTTGATCCCAATTCCCTCAATTCAGCAAATCAAATTTATTCATGTTTTTGTGTTCCTGCTTTTCAGATCGCAAAACGATTTCTTTAGAAGAATTTACAGGATTCGATAAAAATTCGATAAAATTTGAACAACAAAAACTAAAATCTTTTCCCACATATCTGGTCTAACTTGGCTATTTCGGAGATGTTTTTTTTACCAGACGTGCAAACTTTTTGAAACAAATAATTAATCCCATCACAGTTGACCAGACGACACTGGAATCATACCAGTAATTTTCGAGGAAACTGGGATTTCGATTCATTTCCGTTGTTTGTCTGGTTCCCCATATTCCTCGAATGCAGTTCCAAGGATTATCTTCTTGTGATTAGAAACGCAAATAAAAATAAAAATAAAAATATTTAGATATATTTTTGTGGACAATTGACGACCCCCAAAAGTGTGCCACACTTTGTTGTGGCCTTTTTGAATATACAAATTGATTAGACAAAAAACCATTTGACAATTTGGCAATTTATTTATAATGCAGATTATTCGAATATTTATATATTTGAATAGGAAAAGTAAATAAATGGAATATTTGAGTAATATTAATAATGAATACATAGAAAAAATGTATATTAATATTAATATTTCTATATATACAGTTTGATTGATTGTGGGAGTACCCCAAATATACAGGAATAGTGAGAGGGGGAATGGGACTTTGGAGGGGGGAGATAGGAGATGGAAGATGCAAGATGCAAGATGGGTTTTTTAATCGAGCAGTGCTCTAACCAGGCTGCACAGGCGCTGTCCGCATAGCAACAGCACTGGCATGGATTGTGTCAACTCTTGACCAGATCGGATGAGTGGCCAGGAATATTGAAACTCACCCATGTGGCCATAGGTGCTCTGTTGCCAGCCCTCAATGTGGGCATACCTAAACAAGTAGAAATTCCTGGAACCAGCCACGGTGAGCACCAGTAAGTGACGCTCCTGGGCAACCACAAATGGCAGCAGCTGTTGGATGCGTGCCTCCAGGCGAATCTGTTGCAATGCCACAAAATGCTGACTCTGCGCGTCAAACAAATGGATGGCAATGTGGCGACAATTGTAACAGCTGAGCAGCAGCTGCTGCTGCTTTTCTTGGAATACGGCCAGATCGTAGTCACCATCGATCTGCTGGAGCCGCACAAAGCGTTGACTGTGCGCATCCAATCGTTGCACAGCCACAATGGGTAGATGCCGATGGCGAGCACTGTTCAGCAGGAGGATTGTGCCATTCCGCTCCAAGTGGAGCAACTGCAACAGGGCACCCGTGGAGGGCAGTGATTGCCAGTCGCTGAGACTGCAATTCGTGTTATTAATGCGTAAAACACGCAACTCCTCCATGGTGTCAATCAAGAGCAGACTGTAATCCTGCTGCTCGAGCAGCTCCAGTGACTCCACATGATGGGGCAGTCCCAGGGTGTGCGTCTCTGCCCGACAACTGATGTGTATCCGACTGCGAATGCGACTGTGCAAATGCAGCTGCAACGTTTGCTTGTTGCAGTAATTTTGCGCCTTGATGCGCAACGCTATCCGAGTTGCATTGAGGCGCCGCAGACGATGGGGCAACTCCATCCAGTTGAGATGGACGCGTGCCGGCTGCTGGCGGCGGAGTTGAGCACGCAGCTGCTGCGGCGGCAGCTGACAAACGCTGGTGGATTGTGCCCCGTAATTTGCTACCACTTCAAACGTCTCATTTGCTGGAGGCTCACTCCAGCTGGCCTCCAAGTCAGGCTCGTAGTCCAGATAGAGCAATCTGTGTGTCCGATTTGTGGCCAGCTGCTGCCGCAATTGCTCCATCGACTTGCGCAATTTTCTCTCCTTACTCTTATAATCCGTTGGCAGCTGGGATGCTTGACGAGATTGACCCGTTGCTGGTTGTTCATCGTTCAAGATACCACCCTGGAAGACAGCTCCATCGAGGAGCAGACTGTCGATGTTATAGTCGCGATCGGTGAATATGGTGCGCTGATAGCTTTCGCTCAGTTCCTTGCCATTCAGGCGCATCACATGGGCGGGTCCTCTGAATTCGAGGCCAGCCTCGAATGTCTTCACACCGCTGATGGCCTGGGCACGTTTGGCATTTTTGTAGACGACATTGTGCAGGGGAATACCGTTAATGGTGCGCAACATGGCATCCTTGCCCAGCTGAAGTTGCTCAAAGCGCAGTGTGCCAAAGATCTCCAAGGCGGCGCCACGCAGCGGAACACGTTGCTGCAACAGGTACTCCAGATTCATGCCATTGATCTCGTCCAGCTGGAGTTGGTGCGTCAACAGCAGTTGCTTTAATACCACAGCTGGATAAACTGCAGTCGGCGTTTGCTCAAAAATGTTTCCCATTTCATTTCCATTCAATTGCCCCTCAAGCTGCAGCTGCTCCAGTCTGGGTGGTGTCTCAAACTGGAGACGAGCCTCGATGGGCAGCCCGCTGGAGCGGCGATAGAGCGAATCATTCAAGCGATTCACATCGATGTCGTTGAGCGAACCAAACTGCGCATCCCTGTGGAGATTAAGCGAGCGTGCGCGTACCCCTTGCTGCATTACTTGAGGGGATCGAACGATTTGTGTGACTGCCCCATGACGCAACAGCGCATCCTGCGACACGTGGCTGAGGTTGAGGTTGCCGGGAAAGTCTTGCGGCGCTTGAACCTGACCTAGCCGCGGATGCTCCAGCATCACATGTCCCGTGATTATTTGTGGGGCGCCACTACGACGCACGGCATGTTGCCGCAGGTAGTCCAGCTGCTGATAGCAAGTGGGTGCAGTTGCCGCCTCTGGCCAGAGGGCATCTTCGAGCACAACTAGCTGACGCCAGTTGCGCTGCCGCAGCGCGGCCAGCTTTGCAGTCAGATGAGGCAGTGGATTATTGGCCAGGGAACAATTCAAACTGCCATTGATTGTGAGCTCGTCCAGATAAAGATCCCCCTGCAGCTGCACAGATTTCTGGCGTGTGTCCAGAAAGCTATCAGCTGGCACCCCATTCACCAGGGGCACATCCACATTGGTGGCCGTCATGCGCCGGAAAGTGTAGTCGCCACTTATCGACTGAGGCGTTGTGCGCATCAGAGTATTCTCCAAGAGGGAACTCAGATCGAGTTGGTTAATTGTGGGCGATTGCAGGGCATCGGTGATGAGAACTGGCTGCAGAAAACTCTTGTTGCCCGCCAGCAAAGTGTTCTCATTGGCATTGACCAGTCGGCTGAGGTACTGCTCCCAGTCGATATCGTTTAGGGATTGCAGCTGGAGTTCGCCCTCGAAGCGCACGTTTCCCTCAATGATGAGCTGCTTGTTGAGCAGCAACTGCTGGTTGCCGTCCACGCTCAGCTTCCCGAAGAGCTCGTCGAATGCCAGGCCATTGAGCCTCTGGAATATTAGTTGCTGCAGGTGTGGCGCCTCCAGCAGTTCAAGACGCTGCAAACTCATCGCTGGCCGCAACAACTTTCTTAGGTCCATTCGGTTCACGAGCTGTGCATTCAAATTGCCCGCAATCTCCAGTTGATCACTGACCACCAGGCGTTTGAACTCCTTGAAGCCGGTGAAGTTGTGCCTCAACTGCGACTTGAGCACGAGCTCGGAGCTGGGTATTCCATTTAGACTGGAAGTGGACAGGTTGTCCACTTTTAGTGGTGCTACAAAATGCTTGTGTCCCGTTATTGTTGCCGTCTCACCCTGGCGCACTGCATCCCTGGCGAGCTGAGCCAAGCGGGAGCTCAAATTCCTAGAGTTAATATCCCCATCGACGGTGACATTCATGAATATAAGTTGCAGAGGCTTGTGTGTTGGGTCCGGCTGATGACCAACACCGTGGAGCAGATGCTCAGTGGTGGGATGCCCATTGATGTGGTCGCTGCTCAGAGCAACAGTCGTCACTTTCGCATCTCCAAATATCAGCGATGTCAGATTCTAAGAGCAGTTTCAATATCAAGATTGATCAACTCTTATTCGCTTAATCCACACACTCACCTGGGGCTTGTGGAGTAGCAAATAATCGGCGTGCAAATCCTGTGCACGCAGAGATTGCCCATTCAGCTCCAGCTGCGTTACATTCGTGTCCGCCAGCAAATGGTTAACGGTCAACGACCCATTCACTGTGATCCTGCCCGTGTAATATTGCTGCAAACTAAATGATGGCATCTCAGCCCCATCCATTTGCCGCGCCCACTTGGTGTCGTTGGCAACGAGTATATCACCGGACACGCTCATCTGATAGATGCGTACGGGTGCTACAAGTATTCCATATTAGTATCAAATATCTTGAGTAGTTCCTAATCTAAGGTTTAAATATTTAATATCTTTACTGCAATTAGATGATATCAGATATATCTCATTGGAATCTCCTTCCCAAGGGTACCTAGGGTAACACATCTTTTCGTGGCTAATCGAATTGGTGAACTTACTCTTAATCAACGTATTATTCACATCACGGAAAACAAGGTCGTCGGCAAAGTTGAGACCATTGATGAGATTCGCGTCCAATTTGGATACAAAGAATGCGCTCATAAAGATGTTGGAGGCAACCACCTGCGGTTGCCGCAAATTGAAGAGTTGCTGCACCACCAGTCCGTTGAGGAGCGGCGACTGCAGATTCACAACACGACCCCGAGACTGGATGACCAGACGTCCCTCGATCTCAGTGTCACGCGAGTGCAAAAAGAGTGAATCGTAGTAATCGAACCAGGACACATTATTGATGCGCTCCACCTGAAGATGCCGCACCACCAACTGTTGCCGATCGGAGCGCTTGTAGCGCTGTGGCGCCACCAACTGTTGGGTGTGCAGCTGCTTTGTCAGCAGTTGACCCTTAACGGTGAGAATCGGTGGCACCGACGAGTCCAAATGATAGCCTGTTGTTGGAATATCAATCAAATATTTATATGTGTAAACTCAGTTATATTCTTTCCGCTTCTCACCTGGCAGCAGTTCACCATCGTAAATGAGATTTTTTACATGCAAGCGACGCGCTTTGAGCATGTCTGGAGCTGCAGCTTTATTATGGGTTTCAGTGGCCACACCAAAGGAACGTGGATAGCGTCCATACGACGCATACTTCTGACGCAATTGCTCAATGCGCCGCTGCAGTTGTGTGGGAGTCGCCAGATGCTGACCCCGCAGATTCAGCTGCTCAATGCGCGATCCCCTGCTCACATGGAGTGCCTGCTGCAGTGTGCTGCCGTCCTGCTGTTGCTGCAGCGATTGCGTCAACTGACGCACTGCATCCAGCTGTTGCTTGCGGCGCAACAACAAGCTGCGCAGCTCTCCAATTGACTCCTCAAACTCATGTCGATGCTGCTGCACGCTGCTCAAATCTGTTGGACATTATTTATACCCCATTAATATGATACATATAGACTAGATAGACTTGGGTTTACCATCGCTGTAAGGCTCCATGATGGCGGCAGGCGGCAGTGTGGCACCAGCAAGCTGAACCATGCGAAGCAATGTGGTTTGGGCATTGCGCCGATATGTCAACAGGATAAAGCTCTCGTTTTGGGGATTGAGATGGGTGTGGAGTCCACTGGGATGGGGATCGGCGCCGAAGCCACTGTAACAGTCCAGGCGATGGCTATTGAAGACCAGCACCTCGCCATTTGGCCGCGCTCCGACGAGCAGCTGTCCCAGATGGGATGCGGCCAGCTGGCTAAACTGAAGCTGGCTCAGCACATGCTTTCTGTACACCACAAAGTTGCCGTCGACCATACGAAAAAGGATGCACGATGTGGAGCCGGAGCTGGAGCTGGCGCTGGAGTCACACGCATAGAGCCAGTTGCGATTCCGAAAGCGGACAGCGAGCAACTGCCGGGATTGAACAGTTAAACTTTGACGTCGCTGCAGGCGCAGAGAGGGCGTCAACAGCTCATGTACAGTGAGCACCAGCTAAAGAGGAAAAAGGGAATTTATTCAATCTCTATATATCAAATTACAGGCTTACTTTGGCTTGTCCGCGCAGTGAGCGAGCAGTGATTAAATAGTGAGGCTGGTGACCCACCAACTGAAAGGCTTTGATTGCCGGCAAAGTGAACTCCTCCACCGGATTGAAGTACGTCTCCAGCCATTCAAAGGTTCTGTATCAAATAGAGGCATGCAACAGATAAAATTATAACATGCCACAATTAATGCTCACCTGCACTTTGCCTGACTTTGGGTAACGTTGCTGGCCAGCAGGAGCAGGACCTGTTCGAGATTGGGTTTGAGCAGGTGCAGCTGCTGCAGTTTTGCAGCCAGTGCCATCTCCTGTATGGGCTCAAAGTGCAGTTGTATGCCATTGAAGAGCTCTTGTAGTGGCAGCTGATAGAACTCCAGGGTCTGGGGTAGGGCCACGGCCAATAGCAAATACTGTCGCCAAATGACCACAGCAGCGGCAGTCGCATCCTGTTGACTCACACGACCCGCCAGTTCACCAAGTCGGACGAGTCGTTTGTCGCGACTGCCCAGTTGCAGCTGGAAGAGCTCTTGACCATGCAACACCAGCAGCAAATGTTCCGTGCGTAGCACGTGGACAGATCGCTCGTGTCGCAACTCCATGTCCATGAAGGGCAGAAGAATCTCCACACTCAAACTGGTGCCATTCGCATCCTTTCGACAAACACTTGGCATCAACTTACCAGGGCCAACATGCGGTTCTCCACTCTGAAAATTGCCCTCAGGCAAGCCAGCAGCAACTGCAGCACCTTGTCCATTGCACTGAGTAGATGAAACATGTTGAAAGATAGTTCTCGAAATATGGCATTTTATCGTTTGCACTTACTGTTCTCACTAAACTAATAAATACACATAGAAATAACATAAGCAACTCCGTTGCAGACATACTGGGGTAAATATATAAATGCAGATCCTGAGATCATTTGCGGAGTGGACAGAAAATAGGCACAATCCAAACACACTTTGAATATTTTTCACATGCCTTCATAGAAATTTACTCACTTCTTCTTTTTGTCAGAGCAACAGTTAACTGTTAACGAAACGGTAAACTGAGTTGTCACAAAGAGAGCGAAGGCGCAGTAGAGAGCGCGAATGAGAGTGAGAACGATATTTACCGTTTGCATTGTCAACGTTGCATAGTGGTACGCAATCTGTAAAATCAAACATGAATTACATAAAATTAAAAATTTATGTAAAAAATGTGAATTGCTTTTTCAGTTATATTTTCCAGATCAGACGTTGGAAAACGATCATCATTTGAACTTATTGAGTGTTTTTAAACACACATACAAACACATTCACTCAGTCACACACACTTTATAATTTAGCTACACGGACTTTTCGCTGGGACTTTTTTTTTGGGGCTGAGCCTAAAAATAAATGAAATTTGTAAATGTAAATGCCATTGATTTTAGATTTTGTTGTGTATTGAGTCAATCAGCTTCGATCATTAGTGGAGGTCATTAAAGACATTAAATCGGCTACATAAATGTCCCAGTCATCGCCAAATACGACACACCCCACAGCGGAAGGAAGAACCAAAATCACGTATAAATATAAATACCAACCAACAAAATCTATTCGTGCAACTCAACCCCCAACTCCAAATGATGGATTTTAAACCGACTACAAAAGCGAACAGGCCCTATTAAAACCATATGGACTCACTTCCGTTCGATATTATGCAGAAGCATAATTCAAAATCGAATTAACGAATTCTCGTGTGGTATTGAATGAAATTTATAGTAGAGTACTTTTCCAATAAATTAGAGATATATTGGTAAAATTTATTGGCATTTTCTTGTCAATATAAAAGTAGTTTTCATAAAATTTTAATGGTAAAAATATGAAATTGCTATCAAGTAAATAAGTTTTAGGCGAGTAAGTTTAATGGAAATTTATGATTTATTAAAAATATTAGTTTTTATTGCAAGTGAAATTCGAATTTGATCGATAATTGTATAACAGGTGGAGTTATCAATAAACTCAATTAATAATAAAATGTGTATTATATACGCTAATTTTTTAACTCTTAAAGTCAAGGGAGGCTCAAAAAAACAGATATAAGGACTTGATCAGACACATGATTCTGTTCAAGAATAAATATGTTTTATGCGGTTGGACGTATTTCCTTCTTGATTCGTTCAACGGCTTTATTTTATATGGTTTACAAATTGTTCTAATAGATAAAATATGTATCGAAACTAATAGCAGCTGATTCTGCAGCTGCTGTTAAATTTTGCCACTTTGCCACATTTGCCATTCGGCCAATTTTGGTCATTTTGACCATTTTCGAGCAGTGACTATTCGTGACTAATTAGCAAAATTTGCGACATAATCATTCAGACAGGCGGCCTTTAACCAAGAATACAAAAAATAGAAAAACAAAAAAAAAAATATGTATTTAAATATATATATAAATATATATATATATATATATAAATGTATAAGTGTATGCAAGTAAAAAGGCACCCAGCCAGCCGGGCCTTATGTATATGCTTGAGTTGGGGTCTTTTGGCGCCAAACCCTTGAGTCCCGTTATAACATTTTGGTCAAATTCGTTAGCTCATTTAATGGTCGATGCTCGATGCTCGATTGTCATGCATATCGCACATCAGCCGTCTACTGGCACTGATTTGAGTGCTTTCCAATTAGAAACTCGCATGCGATATATCGCCTCTTCCTCTTCCGCTGGCGCAAGAGTAACACAAAATGTTCCATATGGGCGGATGATGATACCACGTATGTGTGAAATTACAAACATGGTATATCGACTGCTGAACTTTTGTTAACAATCTGTACGATTCCCGATTTGTGAGTTTGACTTTAAGTGTTCTATAAACATGATATGATATTGTATAATATGATATGCCTTGTAATATGTTTAATAACATATACAGGGTATTTTATAGTCTTAATGCACATTCTCATTGGATTGTGATTCTGTCTGACGCATAAGCAAAGAAGAAGAGGAAGAGGAAAGAGAGAGCGAGATTGGGAGAGTTTTTAGGAGTGCATAGAATGAAAATTCATGGCCGGGGAAATTGAGAGAAGCACACACAAATCGAAAGGGAAGCACACGCAAAAACAGAGCAAGAGAGAGAGTGTGTGTCGGCGTTCGAGTGTGTGTGTGTATATGAGAGTGATTGAGAGCGCGAGAGAATGAGAGCGTTTGCTTGTTGTGGCGTATCATATGCAAGATACAAGCGAAGCGAAGCAATGCATAGCAAAGCGAGGCAACTAACTGTAAGATCGCGGACAGCCGGCTGACTCGTCGAGTGGCGTCTGGCGGACTTCTGAATCATTGTGCCATTTCTCGTCGTATACGCCGGACGTGCCACAACAAGTAGCAACAGAAAAAGCAGCAGCAGTAGCAAAATAAAAGCAAATTCGTCGCAACGCGTCACATTTGAATTTTTAAATACTCGCGCGCGCCCCAACAATCTCAAGTGCGTGTGTGTGCGAGTGTGTGTGCTCTACATTTTCTTTTATTTTTCCTTTTTATTATTGTGTGACCGCGCTGCCGACTAATGCATTTACATATGCACCTACTCATACATATAAACACGTAGTATTTATTTGGGATTCTTGATTATGCAGCGCCTTCTGAAATTGAGCATAAAACTCAGCAAACCGAAACCAAAACCAAAATCTAAAAAAAATCTAAATCCGAACCCGAAACATCAAGTGCAGCACAGCCGCTATATAGTTGATAAAAATAAAATAGTTTTGGCTTAGCCAAACAAACCAACAGAACAATGTCAACCTAATATATATATATATATATATATATATATACATAAACATATACATATATATATAAATAATGTGTGTGATGAGTCCATTCAAAATACCTGACATTCAAGCAAAATGAAATTGTGGAAATCAAAGAAGCCCATTGGCGGCTGTGTGCCGGGAAAATCCAGTAATCTCAAACAGGAACAGGAGCTTGCAACCAAACAGCAACAGCAGCTGCAACAACAGCAACAGGAGTCCAATAATATTGCGCTGGCGCCCATGTTATCTGGTAAGAGCTATATTCGTTAACACTTCGATAAATAAAAGTCTTTTTCCGCCAAAATTTACAAACTGAAAAAAGGTGTTTGTTTTAATTCAACAACGAGATTACCTTAAATTGGATAAATATAGTATAGGGATTTCTTCATTACTGCAGATATCATGAAATCTTGTGATTATTATTTGAAAATAAAATAATATAAGTTAAGAATTTACTTGGTTTAATATCGGAAGCGTTCGACTTTTAACACATATTTATTGCTGAAAACATTGAGTACTGAACTCAAGTTTTAAATAAATTTAAAATTAAGAACTAAGAGCAATGTGAGTAAGATAAATATAGTTCTTAATTAAGTTCTTGAAACAATGCTGTTATTATTTTCCAATAGTAAAGAGTTAAAACAAAGTCAAGAACTTGCATACTTGATTTAGGAACGAGAACATTTTAAGTTTACATTATATATTTCTTACAGCACTTGCAGTCTAGTTCTAAAGTTCTTCTTGATCAATTTTGTACTTTATCGAAGCATTTCAGTTGCAATTAAATAAATAATAAAATGCATGACATTTTCTCTCAGGTATACTTGGGCTTTTTGCCGATTGTCTTAGTATTTATATTCAGTTTGATTTAATTATACGTATAATATTTCGATACACCAAAAATGAAAACTTTGTTTTCGCTGAAAGTTTCCTCTTTTGTATAGGTTTGAAATCAATCTCCAAGTACATTTGCCTCTTTCTTACCATCACCCCACCCACCCCTCCCACTCCTGCACTATTTTATATTTTATGTTTTATTTTTCTCGTTCGATTTCCCGTTGCTCAGGGTTATCGCATTTCCGCTCAAGGTACGACGACAGCGTCCCGTCTGCCGCACAAATGGCCCTCAAGTGCTCAACAGAAGCGCGTTTCTAATAACTTTTCCACGTTTGCTTATTTTGTTGTGGTTGTTGTTGTTGTTGTTGTTTTTGTTGTTGCTTGCTACAATTTTATTTTTCAATATCTCAAGCAGAACGCACCGTGCACTGTGCACAGCGATGCGTATTTGTATCTGTTAGATTCATTTTGCTGGGCAGCAGTTGGTCGCGACTTGAGTTTTGGCTGGCGGGCTGGCTGGCTGGCTGGCTGGCTGCTTGTCGAGTTGGCCGACTCTTTTCAGCAGCCAACATGTTTGACATTTTCAATTAAAAATAATTGCTCGCATTTCGTTTTCATTTCAAAAGCTACATTTTTACTGCAATTTGTCAATTTCGTGTACTGTGCATGCGTATCTATTTACCTCTCTCTCTCTCTCTCTCTCTCTCTTACACTTACACACACACACACTCTTTGTGTGTGCTTGTGTGTGTGGGCATGGAAATGGAGACACAATGACCTGACCACTGATTCTCCATTAAGTTATAGCAATAACCATTTTTTTTGGTTTGCAAAGAGTCTTTTGCATTCTTATGAGAAACATTTTTTAAAAAAAGTTTTACTAATTAGTCAAAATTAGTTGAAAGATGGCTAATATTAATGTGACGGTAACTGGGTGAAATCCTCTCCGTTATTTAAAGATCAAAATATTCAGTTTTAGCTACAAATCCAGACGGTTTACTAAAAACTCTTTTTTTTTTGAGTTCGAATTCAGTTCAGACTCATTAAGGCTATTTAAAAATTTACAAATTAAATCACTTTTAACTTTGAGTTTAAGGTTATTTAAAATATATATACATAGATAATTTTAAAGGAAAAACTTAAAAATTGTATATATTAATAAATATCGCACTTCAAACATATCTTTGATTTCTTAAAAAATGCATTTTACTAAATAAAATATGAAATATTCAATTGTAAATTTTTAAAATTTTAATTTAATTTAAATTAAGTTAAAGCTGCCTTTGCTCTTTTATAAGAGTTAGCTTAAAAAAAAAAGAAAGTAAAATAATAACCAAGATTAACTTATTATATTATTCAGAAAGTACTTCAAAAAATCAGGCAGTATCTTTCTAAAAACCAGACAGAAGCTGAACGACAAATTTTCTTTCCAATTTTTTGTTATTGAATTTTTATATTTCTAACTTTTAGAAATTTTAACTATGACTAAGAAATGCCTTGCTAAGGAGTTCAAAAATTTCTTGCCAGTTTTAAGATATCTTTTACTATATTTGTAGATTATTTCTATTAAAAAAAACGGTATATATTTAAGCGGCATTTTTTCTAATTTCACGTAATTTTTGTGTGCTTTATTTTTGTATATTTAATTAAAATATGTTAATAAATGTATTATTTAAAGTATTAAACAACTCTCGCAATTTTATGGAGTGCGTGGAATGTCTACAAATATATTTGCAGTTATTTCTGAGATTCATTTTCTATGCACGACTCACGACTTACGATTGTATGGCTGATATGTATATATATATATATATATATATATATATATAGATTCCTGTGAGAGGTTGCAGTTTTATGTTGCAAATGCGTTTATTGCCGCTATTCATTGCATACAGTTGCTGTTGCTGTTGTTGTTGTTGTTATTGTTGTTGCTGGTGATGCATTGGAAGAGTTATGGCACATAACAGTTAACCCTGGGCGACCGGAGGGTGCCCAGTTTTAAGTGAACTCTGTTAATGAATGAAATGAAATCGAGTAACGAGAAATGAGAAGCGAGAAATGAGAAAACGAGATGCGACGAATACAAAATATTTGTAAATGTATCTCAGTATCTTTTTGTATCTTTGTATCTGCATCTGTACATTAACGCATGCAGCTGACTGATGAGCACGACGCAACAAGGGGCAGGCGGCTATATTGCCTCGTTTGGCATCTTGGTGCGCGCCTGTGTGTGTGTTGTTATATATATGTGTGTGTGTGTGTATGTGTGTGTTAAGCTTAAGTTGCATTTGATGAATTTATGGCATGGTGGGAGCGTAATTAAGCATTTAATTAAATATTTTTGTGATGCGGCGCATTCGTTGAACGGCTTCCAAGCAATTTGCTTGTCTAATCTGCTAGCGCGGAATGTTGCCACAGATTGTTGCTAGTCTAATGAATGCTTCCAAGAGTAAGCGTGCAAGTGGGCCACCCACAAAATAGTTAAAAGATACAAAATTTAGATACGGATACAAAATACATTAATTGTCACAACAGAGGCTCAACTGCTCATAAGTGAAGTGCCATTGTTGATGGCATCGAGTGGAATGGATCAATGCCCAGATGTCATTTGTTTACACTGCAGCAACAACAATAACAACAACAACAACAACAACAACAACAACTGCTGTTTACTCAACACTTTGTGTTTGTATAAACAAGGCATGAGAAAATCGAAAGGTGTTCGAGTGTCAATGCACCACAATCACCAAATGGCAGCAGATTTCATAGATACCCCAACCCCTTAACCCCCCTAACCCCGCTTAAACCCTAACACATATCTTCTATTTGCTACTCTCACCCTTAAAATATCTCTACACCCCTCCATATGTGTGTGTGACCATCGTTTATGGCGCACATTAAACAATCATCAAATCAGCTAAGCAATTCTCACAAAAAAAAAATAAATAAAAATAAAACCAAGAAAAATGCATCTTTTGAATTATAACTTCATCTGTAGATTGAAGTACAATGCAGCCATTTTGGGGAACCATCAAAATATATATACTTCCCAATGAAAGAGCAAAAATTGTTGCCACAAACATTAAATTTTTAGGTTTATAAAAAAATACCTCTTAAAAATGTAAAACATTACAAAATATGTATATAATACAAAAAGATAATGGTAATGTTCCTAAACCAATAGAGTAGATATATAAATATATATATATACATAGGATTTAAAGACGCAAAAACTAATTTAATTTGAGCACCAGAAAGGGCCACCTTTTATAAGAAAACAAGTAAAGCGAACGTGTCCAGAGTCAAATATGAAAATCCATCCATGAATTTATGGAATTTAACATAATTTGAAATTTGAAAGAGCTTCACAATTTGCATGGGCGTCATTTGGGATGTTTTTTTTTGGGAAAGAAATACGAATATTTGTGCATCTCAATCTGTATTAAATTGTTAACGAGGAACATGATTAATTGGATATGTTTTTTTTTTGGCATAATAAAATCCCGAAATAGATTGAGATAATGGTCAAACGTGCCGAGAGTCATGTAAAATGTGAAATTCTTAAAAATATAAAATGACAAAAATAAAAATGTTGCTGTTGCAAACAGTTTATAATTAATAAGGAAATTAGTTTTATGGCCAATTAATTGAATTATGCATATACACATATATGTACAAGAACACTTAAAAGCATAGCTATATTGCTATATATATAGATATATATATAAATATATTTTTATTTTTTTTTGTTGAGTTGAATGATTTTTGTTGCCGCATTTTTCCTAATCCATCAACAGGTCATTTAAATTGTTGGCGACACTTTATTGTTGATGGCTTTATTTCGACTCTGGCTGATCCCAGGCAACGCAGTTGGTATTCCAATAAAAGTCTTCCCCTCGTTTGACTTTCCCCCTTGGGGCCATGGGGGTGGCTCGGGGGATTTTCATATTGCTTGCATCGAGTACTTTTTACATTTTTTTGTTTTTTCTCTTGTGTTTAACTGCATTCAATGAACCTCGATGCCGCATAGGGGGGGATACGTATGGGCAGCAAGAGGGCTGTGGGGGTGGCTGGTGTGTTGTAGTGTGTGCTTGCTACCCATTAAGGGGGGGGGGGGGGGGCAGGGCACACACAGAAGCTGCAGACGACGCGTCACTGGCAAATGAGTAAACATTAAAATTTGTTTTTCCTATTCGACAGAGACATGTGAAAAATCGCTCAACTGCCACGATTTTACACAATCGAACATATTTTGGTTGTGTGAGTGAGTGAGTGTGTGTTTGTGTGTGTGTGTGTGCATGGGTGTATTCTGTTTGTTATTTTCGCCAAGTATAAACAAAGGCGAAGAGCTGCTGCCATAAGTGTGGTAAGAGCCACAAAAGTTGCCACAACAATTTCACGCAATTGAAATGAAATGAGCACAGGCCAAAAACCAGCAGCTACCCCCTCTGCTACCACCTATGATGATGCCCCTTAGCACATAGACAGCAGTGGCAGCATTTGGTTTTGTTTATGGAACACACACACACACACACACACACACAAACACACACACATATAAAAACACACGCGTCTGCAATTCCGGAGGGCGACTCTTTTTGCGGCAAATCCTTTTGGTTGTCGCGCTCATTAAGCTGCCACACCAAACGGAAGCAACAATGGGCGACAACTGCAACAGCTACAACAACAACAACAACAATGACAAACAAATACAACAACAACATAAACAGCATCAGCTGAGCAACAAGGACAGCAGACAGACTAAAGGCAAATGACATTGACTGCTGCTGCTGCTGCTGCTGCCTCGCACTGTGGAACCAATTGACTAGGCATTTGTATGTATATACATATATATATATATATATATTTATAATTATATATACCTCTATCAATCTACACTTAGTTTGACAATAAATTTAGAAAATTATTTGTTGACTGCTGTGTAAAATTAATCTAAAGCACCTTCAATACAAATATTTTTCTTTTAACTATTTCAAATGTTTTCTTAAGTTTTTCATACAATTTTTTAAGGTATTATAGTATTGTTTTAAAGTCGACATCTCACGGTTATTAACATCTGTTGCTGTTGATATTTAATTGTTTATTTTTCTTATTAAGTTTCTCACATTTTCCAAATCGAGGCAGAAAATTGTCATCATTAGGTAATCATTATCTCCTTTATATATATATATATATATATATAATTTTTTTTATTTGTTCATCTTTTAGTTGTCTGCTGAAACTTCTTGAAAAAAGTTCTCATTTACCCCTTAAAGTAATAAAGAAAAATCGCCTTGTTCAAATTTATTTTTAATTTTGTTAATTTTTTGGGAGCATTTGTTAAATGTATAAAATATTATATTAATAGAAGATTAGCAGTTGATGTTTAGATGTTTTTAAGCTAACTCTTAGCTGTTTAATAATTTAGATATTTTTTATTTGTTTGACTTATGTTTCCATAGTGCGTTAAATATTATTGTTTGCAATTTTTAATGTTGCAACTGGTGTGGCAATTGTCGATCTTTTGTTTACGCTTTTGCGCAAAATCTGCATTGACGACTTTCAGCACGGCACACACACACACACATACACACACAGAAACGCACACACACACATTCGTTTATCATTTGTATTTGAAATTGAAAATACATAAATATTAAAGAGAAAAGTGAACAGCAAACAGAGGCGGCAGAGCTGAGGCAGAGCTGAGGCAGAGCTGAGTACTCGTTGATAGGAGCATTCACATTAATACAACAAACACACTCAAACACGCCGGCACACACCGACACACACACACACACATAGGTAAGTGTGTATACAAGGGACATTAAATGCATCTGTGTGAATGCATCTTTTGGTCTTGGCAGGAAAAACTGTCACAATTTCAACGCTGCTAAAAATAGTAAGAAAAATAAAAACAGCAGCAGCAAATACAATTCCAATAAAAATGCTCTCGTTTAGACATTATTCGACTTAAAGATGCCCTTTTTTTTATATATATTGAGTTAAAATATTTTGTTAAAATTCAAATTGAAGATATACCTAAAATCAAGGCTTTCAACGAGAAAGCAAAAGATTAATATTTGGCTGGTATCTGAAAAGTGTTTCCTAAATATATATAGATAGCAATTATATTGGATATGTCATATACCCATTTATCTTAAGCATAGGGTATACGCCAAAAAGGCAGAGCCTTGGCAAATTATCATCAGCAAGAACATCATTATCATCTATACTTTGAAGACACACGATTAATGTAATTTGTTGCTGTTTTTGTTTTTGTATTTTGTTGTTGTTGTTGTTGTTTTTTGTTGTTGTTGTTCTCGTCTCCCGTTTGGATTAATTTGTAGAAGTCTACATCGGCTAGAACAACTCCCAATTTCCCTCTTCCATCAGCCATTTCCCATCTTGTCTCTCCCATCTTCCATATGCTATCTTTCAGCTCCCTTCTGCCGACTTCCATCAGCATGATTATTGTCTCTGTTGCCGGGACACAGTTGTATCTGTATCTGTATCTGTATCTGTATCTGTATCTGTATCTGTATCTGTATCTGTATCTGTATCTGTAAATGTATCTGTATCTGTATCTGTATCTGCATGACATGCAACTTTCAGGACTTGGCCGACAGTCTTTTTGCGATATTTGTCAACGCCCTCTGCACGTGTTAATTATGAATTTGGAGAATGTGCAGCAACTTCTCAGTTTTTAGAGATGTTTTGCGGGTGAGAAATATCTCTCTGTTGTGGCATGGCAGCTGTGTGTTTATAAATATTAAATATTAGATTTAATTTTTGTTTTGCAAAATAAGTTGAGTGGAAATATACAAATTTATTGTAAGCAAATTGATAAAATAAAGTCTGAGTTAAATACTAAAATTTGTTAAATGTTTACATATATAATTTGAATTAGGCAAAATATGCATATGCAAAATTTGAAGTTTATTCTAGGCATCAGTAGAAACTCATTTCTAAATTAAAAATTTTTTTTTTTTTTTTTATATATTTTAAACATTTTATATGACAAAAGGAATATTTACTATGAAACATATTAGTCATATTAAAAGTGTTTTCTGTTAGAGCTAAGCATTTCAGGAATACTTTTTTAGTATTAAGTATTCTATTTATTTTCTCTTGGAAAATATTATATTTATAATAACAATGTTTTCACTCAAATGATTTTCTCAAAACTTAACGGATTTTTAATAGCAAAACCTTTTAGTTAATGTTTAACAAAATGTTCTTTTATACGATTATAACAATATGTTATTATGTATTACTATATTGAAATCTTTATAGATATGTGCATTATACAGATAGAGGTAACATATTTACACGTTGCAGTTATCAGTGGTTCTGGGAGAAACGCCTTTCATTGTCTGACAACAGTCAAATTGAATATCCAAACGGATCGAATGCATGTTAATCCATATCGGGAGACCTTATCGGGAAACTGGTTCAAAATAATGTTAGGGGCGGTGCGGTACGTGTGTTGGGTGTGCGACCGAGGATTGGTTATGGGCTATTAACATTTTGTGGCATAAATCTGTGCCCCTTACAGTTGCAAGTACTCCATGTTGCATGCGACTGTGAGTTTCTGTTTGCCAACGATAAGAAAGAAAGCAGCAGACTGCTGGGAATTCATATATATATATATATATATATGTATCATATCATATATGCTATATCGTCTATATGCCCACTGGGAAATGAAGCGCGGAATTGGGCAGGAGTTGGGGAATGGGAACGGGAACGGGAACGGGAAGGGGAACGAGAGTGACTGTTGCTGTTGCAAATGAAAATGCTGACTGTGTGTTGCATGTTTTATTTGCATTGGCTCTTTATTAAGTGCAACACATACATAAATACATACATACACGGATACATATATATATGAGGCGACACTCAGCGCCTATGAAACGCCCCTTCGACCCCTGGGCCACACTGCGGGTGGACTCTGCTTTGCTTATTATTTTTGTTTTTTTTTTAAGGAACTGACGCCGCCGCGACAACAACGACAACAACATCAACAACAACAATAAAAACAACAACTCGTTTGGGCATAAATCAATTCTCTTGCAACGCGTCGCTTCTTTTTTCTTGCTCGCTAAATATTTGCCTCACAACGGCGCAATAATGAGACAAAATATCCACACACATACACTAAAACGTCAATATACACTATATAATATATATATCATACAAATATATACGTCTATATATTGTCTGCTGTCTGCTTGCCACACTTCACACTTAATTCGGGGGCAAGCGGAATAATTCAATTACATTGAAAGCATTTGCAAAAGAACCAATAAGGAATATTATATATATATATATATATATATATATATATATATATATATATATATATATATATATATAACAAATATTTATAGTAATATTGAACTAAAATTTTAGATGGCGCTGCTTAAGAAATTTGGGAAGCTTGGCTTACACACACACAGTCACACACATATAGACACAACTTGCAACAGCTGTTCAAAAATATTTAACTCAATAATTAATGCTGTTCGCATGAACTAGTTCATTCAATTGTCGTTCTCATTTTTATTTTATTTTTTTTCAACTCAGAAATGTCATCGTCTTGCTAAATAGTTGAGGATCTAAATGCAGTAGCTGCAACTGCCTGCTGCATGCCACAGCCAGCAAACGCAGCAAGCACTCCCCTCTTGTGAAATTCGCTTTATTCTTTTTTCTTCTTCTTTTTATTTTTTTTTTTATTTGCACGCAACTTTCTGTTGCATTGAGTTTTGAGTTGCGCTTAGTTCAGTTCAGTTCAGTTCAGTTCATCGGCTGTTGCACTTTGGCTGCATCCGCTGCCCTTGCAACTGCCCCGTTCTCGGTTTTGGGGCATGTGTTCGTTGCGGCTTTATCAGATGTTGACATTTTATTCTTTTTTCTTGTCTTTTGTTGCTTTTTTGCTTTTTTGCTTTTTTGCGGAACCACACTTGAGTTCATTTGCAATAATTGGTTTTTCTTGTTGTCTTCGCCTGTCGCTTGGTGGGCACCCACCGTGTTGCCCCCTTTTGCCCCGCCTCTGCAGGGTGGTGTTGTGAAATTTTTGACATATTTTCCAGTCAGACACTGTTCCTCTGTAACTGTCGTCCATTATACATAGTGACAAAGCGAGGTTAATGGACACATTAATATTTCTCGTTGTGTGTTTTTTTTTAAAAGCCAAGGCGCGGCAAGTATTGCGCACAATTCTCTAAGTACTCCTCTTTCTCTCTGTCTACTCTTTTGTTTTTTTTTGTACATTTGCAAACTGCACCAGGGAATAACCATGTACTACTCCATAATCGCACGTCAATCAATCGACACACATTTCCCGCTTGGCCCACATTGTTGGAGAAGAAGGCACCTGTCAAATGGGCAGAATGTTGAAAGTGAAAAGTATGCTTCATCCAGAATGGAAAAGAGTGCCTCTTTTTTTTACACAATTCTTAAACTCGTATTTTCTATTTTAAGTTGAAATACGAAGTGGCAGACAGATACGAATAATACGACTGGACTTGATTTAAAGTAAGAACTATTATTAGGATTTGCATGAATGACTCGAAATCGAACATTTCACTTTTTCTTTAGAAAACATATCTATATATATATATATATCTATAAAGTTTACAAGCAAGAACTTGCAAAAAAAGAAATAAAAATAATAATTCAAATGAACTCATCTAGTTAAAAGATGTTCGCTGCACATAACCAAAACATTAACAGATGAATGTATTCATTAGGGGCAGATACAAGAGTGGGTGGAGTGTGGTGGAGAGAGGAGTAGAGGGAGTACAGGGAGTACAGGGAGTACAGGGAGTACAGGGAGTACAGCTCCTCTTTGTGATTTGAATGATGTCTATTTCCAAAAGTAAATGTTGCAAAGCGAATGGAATATCTCGTTGCAAATGTGCCGTAAATAACGGGTGGGTGGGGGGGTGTGGGGAAAGAAAAAACATATACAGAAAAGACCCCCAGCGAACTTGTGTGTGTGTGTGTCGAACCTATTGTCAGTCTGTCAGTCCGTCAGTCAATCCATCGTTCAATTTCTTGAGTTGAGTAAGTTGAGAAATCTTTGGGGCTGGGGCGGCCTTCAAGTGAGAAGTGAGCTGCCATTCAAAAGTAAACCAAATGTCCAACTGTCCATCTGTCCAACTGTCCAACTGTCCATCTATTTCAATCACCCTGCCAAGTGAACTGTGCGCACGTTCTGCGATCTTTGGGATCTGTGTGATCTGTTTAATTGCCAGGATTAGTCCAGGAAGTGGTAATGCCAACTAGCACAATTTCCCCGCTAATGTTGCGACGTTGCGGCTCAGCGCAATTTCCGCCTTGCCACATGCAACAAGCTACTTGCAACGCACAACTGTCGACGATAAATTTAACTGCAACTTTTTCAGCCTGCCAAAAAACCGACCATAAAAACCGAGCGAACTGCAAAAAAAAAAAAAAAAAACACCCAAAATAGTTTTTAATGATTTGCAACACCTCCCCACTGCCGGGCAGCCCGACCGCCCCTTACAGCAGTTGGCAGCAGTCGCCTCTTTAAACGGAACTGCAAATGGCCCCGCGAATTTGCCCGTCAATTTTCAATTTCCTAATGAAGTCACCCAGAAAGTTTTGTCACCCGCAAAAAAATGTGAAAAAATGAGTGAAGTGAAAATTATTTATTCTTTAGCTACGAGTAGAATTCAACTTTAGTTTAACAGTGTTATTAAAAAATTAAAAAAAAAATAAATTTTTTAATATCGTATTTTTGGCGTTCTGCTTATATATACAAAAAAAAAAGAAGGAAATTCGCACGTGGTTTTTTCCGATATAAGACCAATGATGGAGAATATAATTTTTGATCAAATCTAAAAATAATATTAAAAGAATTAATGAATAGCCTTCAATTGTGTCTCAACCGACAAACTGATTCTGATTCTGATTCTGGTTGAATGGCCAGAATTGAATGTTAAAAAAAATACATAAATTTGTGTAAATGTGTAGTTTCAATCTGAAGCTGATTTCCGCTCGACAAATCCGATGAATTATGTCGAAAACACAACGGCAGTAATAAAAACAAAATAAAAGAAATGAAAATGAAAATGAAAAACTTATAGCGACGCCGCTGGCCGAAATCAAAATGAAAAATCACACAAAAATAGCAAAAAACACAACAAAAAAAACACACACACACACACACAAAACAAAAAAAAAACAGAGAAACGCACTCCAAAAGCCAAAGAATTGTAGAAAAATAAATGTAAAATGTGAAATGACATCAAAGCAAAATGTGTAAAGTGGGCAAAAAGGAGAAATACAAACAGAAAAAGAAAAATAAATGCAGAGCCAGAAGATGAAGAAGAAGAAGCGGCCAAATGTCAAATGACGCTGGCCGCATAATGTGCAACCAAAAGTGGCACTAACATATAAAAAAAATTGGCAAAAAAAGCAAACCCAAAAAAAAACTAAGCACATTCAATAAAAATAAATGAAATACTCAAAACATATAAATGTATATATATATATATATTTATGCAAATGTGTATGTATACAATACACCTACATCTGTGCACGTAGATACGCATCTAGGCAAATGTATCTGCAAGATACATTTGTTGTTGTGCTTGGCAAATGAGGCGAAACGCACAAAATCTCAACGCTACGTTTTTTAGCTTCTCCGCCCTTGTCGCTGTTTTTTTCTATATGTTTTTTTTTTATGCTTTTTGCTTTTCGGTTTTCATTTCTTTTTCCATTTTTTTTTGTTTTTGCCTAATTATTGCTTTTGTTTTTCCTACTTGGGCGCTGGCATTAGGAAAAACTTTATGCGCCATTGAAGCGTTCGAAAATAAAAGTCGTGTCCGCTGTGATCGTCGCTTGCGTCAAAGCTAACGCACATGTGTGTGCGTGTGTGTGTGTGTGTGTGTGTGCGTGGTGTGTGTGGGGGGTAATTGTATTGTAGCCCATTTCGTATGTTCCGCAAAAAAAAAAAAGAGAAGAAAACTTGCCGAAACTCCCAGCCAGAAGAATACATCTAATACAAATTCCAAAAAAAAGTACAAGAAACCAGTCAAAATCATGCTCAGAAACAGTTTCTTAAACACGATTATTATATATATATATATAGAGTTTTAATTGTGTAAGTTAATCAGGTAAATCGAAGATTTTTTTTATGTGGCATTTTACTATTTAAATTTCATTCACATTTATTATTTCATTCTTAAACGATTTGTGGACAGGTTGCATCTGCTTCTCTTACAATTCGTATACAATTGTTGCTCAATGAAATAAATTATAAATTGATTTTGAGGAGGAATTCAAATTTTGTTTGTTTGTTATAACTGTATTTCATGCTTTTTTCTGTGTTGTGCAAGATCTGCTTGTCGATGCGGACAATAACATATAAATCTCAGCAGTGAATTCGAGCTACTTGCTGAGGAGTGGGTCAAAGACATAAATATATATATACAAACCATAAATCCAGCTGATAGGAACTATGCCCTTTGATTTTGGTAATCCAAAAACTTAATTACAGTTTGTACAAATGAGTTGCGAGTTTTCATGAAATGCATATGAATAATAAATCATATTTTATTAAGCATTTATGAACTTAGTTTCAAATATGATATATGATCGTTTGCTTTAAGTTTTAAGCCAAAATCTTTCCTATTGGATTGCAATAATGCTACAACTGCTTTCAATCCCTGTTTACATTTTTGTAATGAACGTCAAATTTGTAGGCGATAATTTTGAAAAATTACTAAGTGGACGCTTGAGGGGGAAGCAACGTGATGCGTGCAACCAATCAGTTGGTTTATAAATCAATTCGATGGCAATTATGGGTCTCATATAGGGGCAGCTCATCTCTTTCGAACCGGAAGGCGAAAACTCCATGGCGAATTTGGTGGATCGCTTTGATCTTCTGGCGCTACTTTTTTTCTACTTTTTTTTTGTTTTTTTCTTTTGGTAATGCATGGGGGAAATGCGGAAAGCAAGCCCGTTGTTCAACCCGTGCAACGGTCTGTTGCATCGGATTCGGTTTTCTGCTTGCTTTTGGCAAAATTATGTGCGGTGATAGGGGCAGGGAAAGGGGTAGGGGGGGCAGGGGGTGCCGGTCAATGAACGTCTTTGTCTGGGCCAAAAGACACCTTTGATGTTGATTTTACGCCATGCTTGATCTCCGCTCTTTATCTTCTCATTTTCTCATATTTCTTTCATTTTGCAGTTGAACGCGCGATGAGTCCGGCACAGTCGGAGGACTCTGGACTGGCCCCGGAAAGGGGCACAACATATACAACGATCACGCTGCCACGCAATGCCCTCAATTTGGCCATCAGTTTTGCAGGTAAGTGGCAGACAGTGGGCACGGGGCAGGGTTAGCTGCGAATTGACACATTCAAGTGGGACTCCTAATTGTGGTCTCATCATTTGTAATTATATCAATATTAATTCCATTGAGGGGATTTCAAATTGCGATTCCAGATTCGTGAATCTATTGAGATTGAAAACAGTAGCCCGCATTTTGAACACACACACACAAAAAGTTCAATTATTTGGCTCTTGTGATTTTTGACAGCTGTCAGTCATAGTTGGTAAATTCTTTAAAAATGATTCCATAATTAAGTTAAATCAATTTGTAAATCGACGGGTTGCCTTTGCCTTGTTACCAGGCTAGATTTACAAATAATGGCCAAAATGAGCATTTCGACAGATACAATTAATAAATGTTTAATTAAAATTATATGAAAAAAAAGGTTTGTTATTAGGCTAAATTTATAAAAGACTTGAATCTATTTTTTATGAAAAATTAACAAATATTTTAATTATGAGTTTTCAAATCATAAAACACATTTAGCCTTAGCTCAGTTTGATAAGTACATTTTTAGTATCTTTAAAAAGCTTTAAAAATAATTTATTTAAAATAAATATTCCTTTATTTTTTAATTTAACAAGCCTTTTGTATGCGTATTTATATTATCCTATTTTATCTGTCCGAAATCGTGTTATATTCTTTGCTTATATTTTAAAATGTTTACAGCATTTTGAAGAGTAAAAACGAAATTTATGTTTGACCCTCCCCGAAGCAAACAAATATTTATTTAAAATATAAAAACAAAATTAATATTTATATGTTGCTCAAAAATGTTTATTTTCGCTTGTTTCGCATTCTTTGTTTTAGACAAATATGTATCCATGCATAGAGAGTGCAGTCAAGCATTTCTCTCAGTGTAGGTCTTTGGCTGTCTTTCGATATGATTTGTTTGTTGGCTCCTCCATGAACTATTGAGTCATAAGAAATTCATTAACTTGATACAATATGCGCTGGCCCCTCGTTTCAATTTGCGGTTCTTGTTTTTCGGTTTTCTAGTTTATTCATATTCTCTGTGTGTGTGTGTGTATGAGTCTGTGTGTGTGCGTTTTTTTTTTGTTATACTTTGGGAGGGGTGCTGTTGCGGTCGAACTGTCTTGATCTCCAGCCAAAAGTGGGCCGATACTATATGAATTTGAATGCGGAACGCGTCCGCATCGATAGCCGATGGACAAACATCGTTTGTCGTCGTTTTCATCTTCTTCTTCGTCGTCGACGTCGCCGCTGCCTAAATAAATCATCATTTCAATCTGCCAACAACGCCATCCGCCCCTTCACTCCCCACCCCACCCCTCCTTCTCGTCGTGCAGCACAGGCGTGGCGAGTCTGTCGACTGCCAGACATTATAATATATATTTCGTCTGCATCCGTAGTTGTTGTCCGTAGTCCGTAGTCCGTAGTCTAGAATTTTTGTTTCGTTTCCCTGACTAATCTCAAAATATTGCGTTATATGGCGGGAGCTCGGCCAGAGATTCGCCATGCCGCATTCAGCACGCCCCCAGTGGTAGCCACCAGACAGAGATAGTAAGTGTCAGACTACACAGAATAGAAGATTGCAATGGCCATAGACTGGGATTAAGCCTACACTGAACAAAATAATAACAAACAAATATATAAATATATTTTCTCTTGAGCCATTTTTTTATTTTTTTTTTTATACAAAAAATATAAGTGTAGAAATAAAAAAAATGTATTTGATTTGTTTTAAATGTTAGTAAACTGTTTGTTGAAATTGTGCTAGTAAAATCTTCAATTGCATTTTGGAGAGATTTACATTTAGTTATGCTTTAAGTGTAGCACCCCAATTGCGCCAGAGCTGGACTAGACTCCTGGCTTCCAGTCATCTTTGCCGCCTGTCTGACGTAAGCGTCTGCAACATTTGCGACATGTTGGAGGTTTTTTTGGGGCGGGGTATGTTGGGACTTAATAATTTGTTGCTTATGTTGTTGGCAACTGGCAATGTGCCAACAATAGCAACTGTAGTGGCAGTGGCATCCACACATACTCACTGCCTGCGTAGTTTGTCATAACAAAAACAACATCAACATCAACAACAATCAACAATTTGGCCAGCCGCTTTTTACGAGTAGTTTTTGGTTTTTTTTTTCGGTGTTTTTTTTTTTTTTTTGTTGCAATTTGGCCAAAAGGCGCGACTGTGTCGCATGACAAGCCGTTGACAGAATTGGTAATGGAGACCAAGGCAGCAAGCAGCCAAACGGGTCTAAATTGAATACGATCAGAAACTATAAATATTCAGTACGATTATTAACTGTTTAATGTTTATTATGCTGAAATTGTTGAAGAGCGAAACTAAATTTAAAAAAAAGTCGTGTATATTTTTTAATATGTGTTAAAATTAAATAATGTAAAAGAACCTCCAACTGAAAATGTGATACTGAAAGCTAAACAATAATATCTAAAAACTATCAAACTAACTACATAATAATTTTGGGTGTAGAAAATCATTGGCAATTATTGCAAATATCGTGCATTTCAAGTCTAAATTATAATTTATTTATTTTATATATTTAAGATCCGTTTTTTATCGACTTTTGTTGTTGTGCGTGGCAGATGAGGCGAATCGCACAAAAACTGAACGTAACGTGTTTTTTTTTTCAGTGCCCTTGTCTTTCCTTAATGTGATTTTTTCAATTTTTTTTTGGTTTGTCTTTTTTGCGGATATTAGGAAAAACTAAAAGGCGCCAATTGAAGCGTTTAAAGTTAACGCAAGTGTGTGTGTTTTTGTATGTGTGTGTGTGTGTGTGTGTGTGTATGTGTGTGTGTGTATGTGTGCAAGTGTGTGTGTAGTTGAGGTGGGCATTTTTTCTACAAAAGCTGTAATTGTACGCCAACATGTTCAGCAAAAAAAAAAACTCCAAAAAAAATTCGATTTCCAATAGAAATATATATATATATATATCAAGTTGATCTTCTATAATTAATTATACAAAGGCGTGTTCAATTAAGCATTTTTTATGCGACTTTTTTAAGAAAATAAATTTTCACAGCCATTTGTTATAGATTGTTATCCAAATTTAAAAAAAAAAAAAAAAACAGATCTGTCAGTTCAAATTGGAAATTGCGTGCAACTTGTGGCAGAATGCCTTTGATGCATTGCAAATTTGCAAAAATATGATATATATTTGGGAAGAGCTTTATAGAAATATGTCGGAGCATTTCTTCCTGTCAAAGAATATGTTCGAGTAAATATGATGTACATTTAATTTTTTAGTAAAAAGAAAAATATATCTCACATGTTCGCCAAGAATAAGAATTTTAGCTCATACATAAAAAACTAGTAAATTGTTTGATTATATAAAAAAATACTAATTTTGATTTCTCAATTATTATGCATTCACAGAACGTAATGATTTATCCTATCCGCCGGTTATTGGGGCACTCAATCCAGTTGGTCATGCTGCAGATTTTTTGTTGCCCGGCGATCGGCTCCATCAGATCGATGGCATCTCAACAATTGGCCTCAGCAATCAAAAGATTATGAACATGCTGTGCTCCAGTGGAGCAGATGCGGCACCAGCTATTGTGGAGATCGAATACTCCCTACCCGAATGCAGTAAGTGTTATTCTCATCAATATTCTCCCTCTCTCTCTTACACTCTCTCTCTCTGTCTCTCTCGTAATTGTCTTGGCAGTTTCGCAGAATAGTTTGTATGTTACCTCGAAACTGGCACAGATCACCGTGGAGCGGGAGAGCGGCTGCCTGGGCCTAACGCTGCGAGGAGGCGGCGACTATCCGCTGATCGTGACCCACGTAAGACTGCACGGCCCCGTCTATAAGACGGGTCGCATCAAGCCCGGCGATCGTCTGCTGCGCGTCGATAATGTAAGTCAAGGGACCCTCCTCCTCCTTATAGATCGCACATATTTAATATATATATTCTTCTAACCTGTTAGATCTCGTTGATTGGCAAGACCCTGGTGGAGGCGCAACAGATCATTAAATGCGGCCACGTTTCCGGCTATACAAATCTGACCATCGAATATGACGTGTCAGTTGTGCAGAACGTCGAGTTCTCAATGGGACCGCTAATCATCGAGATCGAGCGACCCATGAACGATAAATTGGGACTGGTGCTGTGCAACTATTCGAGCGCCGGCACCGGCTCCAGCTCAGCGGGCACAGCGACCAGCAGCAGCAGTACCGATCGCATTGATGAAGTTACCCAATCGGATATATATATTGCTAGCATACTACCCGCCAGTATTGCCGATCGGTGAGTATTTCAATTACAAAAAACACTTATTAACTACAAATTTATCACTAACCATCTATAATCGATATTAATTGCTTATCGATTTCGTATTCCCCGATTAAAGATGATTATCATTCCATGCCAGCATTTCAGTCCAATTCAAACCCGAAATTAAACATTTTCTAAGATTTATAGAAAAACTAGAAAATTATGAATTATTTTTTTTTTTAATGTTTAATTGTGTATTCAATAATTAAACAAGTTTTTTTTTCTTTTTGAATGTAAATTTAATTATCTTGCATATCACATAAAATATAACCTGGTAAACTGATTAGAATAGAAATAGGATGCCAATCCTAGCTTGAACTCGTCCATTAAACAAGAATTTCAACCAAATTCCGTATTTTCTTTAAATTTGCAAAATTTAACAATATTACAAATATTTAATAAACAAAAAAAATGTATCCATAAAAAATGACACGTTTTCCAGATGGCTTCTGCGAGTGACCAATTCGCTAATCTTTAATCTCACTATACAAAATAGGAAGTTAAATTGAGATGCAAACGTAGAATTCGCATTGTGTGATTTATTCTGATTCTATTTATATATATATATATATATATATTTTCTTTTGTTGTCTTTTTGTGTGCAGTTGTGGCGCCTTATCAGTTGGCGATCAGGTGCTATCCATCGACGAGACAATGATTGAGAGCACGAACTACACTCCCGATGAGGTCATGACCATGTTGGACACCAGCGGACGCGGCTACACACAAATGCAGATCATGCCGGCTTATGCATTGGCGCGACGTGGTAAGTTCCACATGCCACAATGCTCACTCCTTTTTTTGCAACACATATACATATCTACATATATATATATATATATATATATATATGCTAGTCTCCATCTATTATTTTATGTTTGGCTATCTAAGTGCCCCAATCGGCGGCTGTTTGTGCAACGCCAAAAGTCAAAGCGGCCCATCCAAAAATGGTGCTTTGAAGGTTGCGTTGCGTGGGCGTCTGGCTAATGAACAGCAGACGTCGGCGAGATCGGCAGCAGCTAAACCAATACGTAGCGAGGGTTGCTCAATGTGTTGCAACTCAATGGAATTGACTCAAGAATATTTGACTGTTAACAATTTTAAACATCGGCATATCTAAATATGTATATATATAAATCTATATATATATATATATTAAGTTTACTCCCACTCGTTAACGAACTATTTGTGCAGCCCTCGCTCAATCAAGCTGAATGCCAATCAATTTGGGTTTCAAAAGACGAACAATTTGACTTTTGGGGGGCGACAATGGACGACTACTTTAGACCGTAAATTCTAGGGCCAGAGCGACAGGCAAATAAACAGCAATGAGGCGACACGTACACACACACACACAAGCACACACGCACACACACACCCATGTACAGGCACACACATGTGTGTGCATATGTGACTAAGCTGCGGATTAGCTGCAGTTGAAAGTGTTTGAACTATTTCTCACACATTCCCATCAGATGGAGGCGACCTATTCCACCTCCTCCTCCTCCTCCTCCTGCCCCTGCCGCCCAAAACTTACTGCCTCTCCATATGCGGCAGGGGCAAAAACGTGTGTTAAAAGCTATTGGCCAAGTTTGGGCAGGCAGAATGTTTGCCAGGCCGGCCGTAAATAGTGGCTAAGCGACAGCTGCTCGCAGAGGGGTGTCTAAAAATAACAACATCATTTTAAATGCACTGAAAAAAACCAACAATCAAAATAGATAACGATCCGCAACAGACGTATAGACTATATATATATATATATATATAGCAGCAATATAAATTGAATATCTTCCGTCTTAATTTGTTTCGGATTTGATATACCCTCGCAGATTGGAGTCATCTCATCAGCTATATTATATAGTGGCTCGATCTGGCCAGTTTCAATATATAAACTCATTAAGTAAATTTCACAACAAACACATTTTTTTAACATTTTTTTTTTTTTAGAATTTTTTTAATTTACCTCATCAGGTTTTTTTTTTAAATACAATTCCGAAATGAATAAATTTTTTTTAATTTTTTTCTTGAAAGCCAGAAAAGTTAAGATAACTTTTTAATTTATTGATGATATATAAATAAATTCCTAGGGGTCTGAGACTGTTCCTTCAATGATCAATGGTTGAGAAATAATATTTTTCTTTTAATTTTTTGTTGCCACTAATTTGTCTGAGTGCATCTTACATTGCAGGTATGACGTCGCTGGGCAGCCCCAAGTACAGTTTCAGCACACTGGAATCACGCAAATCGAGTGGCAGGCAGCAGCGACAGCGATTCATTCGCAAAAGTTCGGTGACCCTGGAGGCCAATGGTGTCACAGCCACAGCCACAGCCACAGTCAATCCCAATCCCAGTCTGTGCCGGGCGGAAAGCTTTCCGGTGCTGCTCGACTGTAGTCAGGGAGCTGGCATTGTGCTGGGCAATGCGAGCAGTTGCGGTCGAGCCGTGACCATTGCCCAGATCCTGCCTGATTCTGTGGCGGATCGCAGCGGTTGCATGCAGTCCGGTGATCGAATTGTGGCCATCAATAAGATGTACAGCTTGGATGCGGCGGCAATGCGACAACTGCTCGACGGTCGGCCCGGCAATAGTGCGGCCGTCCTCCACACGGCTGCCAACTGGCTGGAGCTGGAGGTCGAGTTTGATATGCCCGACGCTGTGGTGCCATCCAGCGGTGTCTTCAACGTCAAGCTGCTGCGCGCTGGCAAATGTGGCCTGGGCCTCAGCGTCAGTGGCTCCAGTGCTGGTCTGGTCATATCCGATGTGAAAATGGGTAGTCCGGCACATCGATGTGGCTCCCTGCGACCAGGCGACATACTTCTGGCTGTCGATCAGCATCCTGTGCAGCATTTCAATGTGGATGCTCTGCTCAAGGAGCTGCCCACACAGAACCAATCAGCAGCAGCAGCAGCAGCAGCAGGAGGAGGAGGAGTAGGCAATGCATCATCCAATGCGGACTTTACCACACTGACCATCAAGCGGGTGGTGTTGCCCGACTTTCTGCCCAGTCCCATTTATAGCAATTGCAATTACAACGATTGCATCTCGCTCAAGTCGAGCACCCCACAGCCGGATTACTTTCGCGCTCCCAATCTAGATGAGACGGGCAGCTTGCAGTCCGTACAGCTGCGTCATCCGCCACAGGCACAGCTACAGCCAAATGGTATCTGGCCACCGGTGGCCAATGGCTGCTCGACAAGTCGATCCTTTGTTGGGGCAGCAAATACACAGAGTCTGACCACCGAGCTGCCCGAGGAGGATGATGAACTGGATGCGGAACGTCGTGAAACGCATCCATATGGTGGCTATGAGCTGAATAGATATGCCAGGTAAATGATTGACTGATTGACCAATTGATTGAACGATTGATTAAACAAGGCATTTGATTGTTTGCAGCGTGGACTGCACAGCATTGCCGCCGCCAATGGAGAGCAAGGTGTACGGCTCAGCGGCCAGTTCGAGCAGCAAGAGCAGCGGGAGCAGCCTGCATCAGATCATCTTCACGGTGCACCTGAAGCCAATGGGCGGACTGCTGGGCATTACCCTGGCCGGCAGTGAGGATATAACCAAGCCGATTACCATTAGCGCCATCGTCGACGGTGAGTCAGCTCAAGAGAGAAACATATCTGATCCGTTCATAATTTATATATATATATATATCATCTTTTGTTGGGGCAGGTGGCATCGCGCACAAGAATGGACAGATTCGTATTGGGGATCAGCTGCTGGCGATCGGTGATCATTCGGTGCAGGGGATGTCGCTGTCACATGCCACAACTTTGTTGCACAATCTGAGCAACGTTGTCGATCTGAAAATAATGCGCAGCCACGACACGAGCAACAGTGGTGGTGGCAGCGGCGCCAACTCCAACTTGCCACAGCAGACCCAGGCCATCTATGCGCGGGTTCAGCGACGTCCTCGCAGTCCATCGGCCAACACCGAGGCCAGCCTCAATAACAATGCCACAGATGCACAACAGCAGCAGCAGCAACAGCAGCAACAGCAGCGCATCTTTCATGTCACCCTTTACAAGGATAAGGTGTACGATGATTATGGCTTCTCCGTCTCGGATGGACTCTACGAGCGGGGCGTCTTCATTAATCGCATTCGTAGCGGCGGCCCAGCGGATATGTCCGGTCAGCTGAAGCCCTTCGATCGCATTATGCAGGCAAGTGCCGCTCACATATATATAATTAGCAATATATATTATCGGCATAGAGATTATTATAACTGGAGCATAGGATCGGAATTGGGTTAAGGCCAGTTAAGCAGTTAGTTTTCAAGTACTTCAAAACTAACAATAATTCAACTGAACAATCAAATTTAAACTATAAGCAAATATCTTACGACAAGTTGATAATTTATTATTATTAATAACTAGCTAAAATTTGGAGAGGACAAAAACAAAAATGGTTTTTGTACAGATTCTATTTCAGTCTGGTGAGTCCTATAATTGAGAGACCATATAGAAGATCCATATTCAAGAATCTGATATGATATATGTTAAGAGTTTTGTTAATGTGAGAATCGTCGGAAGATATATGATTGTTAAACTAAAGCTTGGCAGCTGAAATAATTCCGAAATATACCCATATAGACAATAATAATTAAATATCATGTAGATCATTCTTAATTCTTAAAAGTTATGTTTATGTAAAATGTTGGGTTCTAATTGGTCTAAAAATTTCGTTATTTGTATTTATAAATCTAAAAATATATCAATTTATGTGACTAGATCCTATCAACTCCGGTTTGACATATGTATATATATTAGGAACCGCTTTGATTTCGTATATATAATTTTAGAATTTATTGCTTGTATTTGCCCCCAGGTCAATGAGATGAAGACGCAGGACTTTGACTGTTGCTTAACGGTGCCGCTGATCGCAGTTGCCGGCGACAAAATCGAGATGATTATGCAACGCAGCGAGTGAGGCGATTCACAAACCACAATCCACCATCCACCATCCACGATCCAAATCGAGAATAAACAAAAAAAAAAAAAAAAATCATTTCTATTTCTATTTTTTTTTTTCATAATCTTTAACTAGTTGTATCTTAAGTATCTTAATGTTAAGTGTCATATTATCTGTATCTAACTATTGTCACATTTATGAAATCCTTTTGTAATTTCCAACAGATTTGTTCCACGATTTGCCTTAACTCATTTTTACGACAATAAGTTATGCCAAGTGCCTGCAACGTTTATTTTTTAAACATATTTTTTTTTTAATACTACTTAATATACATTAATATGCCATCGATCATAACCAAAAATGAATAATTGTGCGAAACGAGTTTCATCTTTAAACTTTTGCTCCATACAAGCATAATACATAATTAAACAAATATTTTGTTTTATTTTATACGAGTATTTAAAAAACATATTAAAAAAAAAAATAAAATGAAATTTACCTAAATATTCCTTAAGAAAATCTTTAAGTTGTTTGGTTTATAAATCTATTTAAAGATGTAGCGATTGGACTTCAAAATCCTAACTCTTATTCATAATTTAAGAAGAAAAACTTTCCAAAGCCATAATTTTGCCAAAAGTCATCCGACCTTAAAAAAACCAAGTGTCAGCTCTAGATAAATACTAAATTTTAAGTTTAAAACGCGTTTCTGACTCGACATTTTCGGTAAATATGAAAAATGTTGGCCAATTATTTTAAGTTAATCTTTTTTATTATAATTAACAAAACGTTTCCATAAAAATTCTGATTCAAATAAATTATTAAATTTGTTTTTCAGCAAAATGGGTAAAAAACCTATAATATCAAAAGTTCTGTAACCAATTTAATCAATCAGTATGCAAATTTTGTTGTGATCGTTTTAATATTAATTTTCAGCACACTTATGTCAGATGGTATTATCGCCTTGAAGAGTTCAGTTGCTGACGTATATTCAATGTTGCACTTTGTGTTTTTATAAATAACAAACAAAAAAATAAACAACAATAAACAACAAAAATACTCTTCATACACTGATTACCGATGCGATGCGTTTTCTTTTGAAAACAAAAACATCAAAATCCAACAACAATAAAAAAAAAGAAAACACATTGAATAAATTCATTTTAAATGTAATCATTTTCAATATATGTTCAATATAATTATAATAATTTGTATACCATATTTTATTTACAAGAATTATAATGGCGATCTTGACTTTGATCTAAAACTCTTTTCGAACTATTTTCGAACTTCCACTTTGAATATTAAAAAATATAAAATTAAATTAAATTAATTAAAAATCAACTAAAACTTTCGTAATGTCAAAGTCCACAGTCCAGAAGATGTAACTCAAGGCAACCAACAAATGTTGAATTAAAATTAGAAATACATTCCCGAATAAGTGTTTTTAAATACTGATATTACTAAAGGTACACAGATCAGTAAACAGGGCTAATGCTAAAGATACTCTGTAATCGGTCTGTCTAAAGGGCATCTTTTGCATTACGAGACCAATAAAAAAAAAAAATTAAAGTTGATTCGCTTTGCACAGAGCTTTACTCAAAAACTAACCTCGCCACACAAAAAACTATTTTAAGATCCGATGATTAACAAGGGGGATTGAGAGGTTAATGAGTAAATCAGAGATGTACTAAGAAAAACCAATGGAAAACGACCAACAACAACAACAAGAAGAAGAGTAATATTTATTTTTATTAAATGATAAGGCAGCTGAGCTGGATTATTCTTGGCGATCTGGTACTGCGGATCACCACTGGCAGACAATTGACGTCAATGGCACAAAATTGAAATCCTGTTGGCGACGAATCAAGCCAGCTGGTAAACACCTTTGCCAATGGACTTTGGATCCCGAATCCGAAACACTGATAACAAAACCGAACAGCAAAGCGTCAGCCACCCGCTTCGGTAGCTGTAAACAACCTCAACGCCCCCTCATCCATATGTATATACATATGGGTGTGTGTGTGTGTGTGTGTGTGTGTAATTTGTAGGCTTGCCGGGCAGAGAGCTTGACACAGTTTCTATTTAAGTTTTGCCGCTTTAAGCTGCGCTTATCGCTTAGATAGAGTACAGTCATCTATCTGCTCGAAAGTCTTTTTATACTCGTAAGGAAAATAAAAATAAAAATGTAAGAAATTATATTTATTTATGCAAAAATTAAAAAATTAAAATCTAAAAGTAAGTTGTTATTTTTGGTTATTTTATCACTATGGGCCAATGATGGCCTATGTGTAAACCTTCAGGTTGACAACCGATTAAACTAAGTTGTTAATTGCTATACAAAATTTAATAAACAAAATGTGGAATGATTTTTTTCTGAGTGCAGTGTTTGCCCTTTTTCTTCCACTCTCCCTCTCTCTCTCTCTATGTCTTTCTCGCTTTCTCTCTCTGGAAACTTTACATAGCTGCAAGCGCTTTGAAGCTTTACTTCATAGGCAGCGCGTGCTTAGTAGCTCTAGCGACGCATCGATTTTGTTCAGCAAAGCGCTTGAAAGCGCTTATCATGTTTAAAGTGCATCTGCCGCCATCAAAACGACGACGTTGGTTGTACTTTGCATCTGTCGATTCGAAGGGGAGGTAGAGGCAAAAGTTATCTTAGTGCCGTTATACCCCGCTCAACGAAGCAGCAGCAGCAACAGCGACGTTGACAGCGAGGCCGAAGCTCAAGTTTGTCAAGGCATACAAATTGCGTGGCTCGCAGCTGATCGACTTCAGTGCGCGGACAAACGTGGAACGCGAAAGACGGCAAGGAAAGACTGGCGAGAAACGATTTACCGTTTACAAGCAAATTGATCTATCGAAAGAAAATAATAGGCAAATCGAAGACAACAAAAACAACAACAAAAAGTGTGAGAAATAAGTGGAGACAGCTGCGCGATTTAAAAGCCGATAAGATTAGTTTAATTAAAAGCGAGAGCTAAATTGTCTTCTAAGAAAAAAGATAAAATTAACTATAGAAAAAATAAAAAAAAAAAACTCTGACGTGTTTCTGCCTAAAATGTATACAGACTGCAACCAAAAGTGAATTTAAACAAGTGTAGAATAATTAACAGCGGAAGGGGAAAGCTTATGTTGCAAGCACAAGATGTATGTGGCAAATACAACTGGCGGCCTAATGCTGCAAACAATGCTCTATTTGGCAAATCAGACAAGTCGTGCGGCAGTCAACACATTAATCGATCTGCCACCGGCGCTCAAAAGTGGTAAGTGCTCAAAGCCAGGCCAACAAATTAAACAGCACCTTAAGCAGTCTACATATATACATATATACCATATGTACCAGAATACAGTTGCGAAAAAAAAAACTCCAACATCAGAAGAAATATTCTCTGAAGTGTATTTATTATATTTGTTTGTTTCAGGAACTTTCCTTAAGAAACAGAGAAGAGGAGATAGAAAAATGAAAATAACAGAAAGCTATATTCCATATATATATACATATATATATATATATATATAAATATATAAATATATAATATATAAATATATAAATATATAATATATAAATATATATATATATATGGGTTCTCTTTGAATTTTATCTTGTGCTTCGACTTGAAATAGATTTTATATATAATATATACTATGCACATATAGAATGACCTGTTTCTTGTGAGATTTAGTCATATCTAGAACATAGTCTGTAGTCTAAAAGCACTTGTTGGAAAATCCCTATTATAGAATTGAAGTGCACTTGAAACTGACATATCACCTTTGATAAGCTTTATAAATGCTATTTACTAGACAGATAATTATACAAGTCAGATAATTTAAACTTTTGAAAATTACGTTGGTCAAATCAAATGTTCTGTAGATTAAAGTAAGCAGTTAATAAATATCTGACTATATTCAAGTATTCTATAACCAGTTTAAGACTTGTTAAGTGTGCTGAGTAAAACAGATTTTCTGATCTTATACCCGGATACAGGGTATTTTTATAGTCGAGAATATCTCAAGTATGCAAACGGCTTGTAAGTAAATCAACATGAAGTAGACGAAGAAGAAGCGAGTTCACCTGAAAGTGGCTTTTGTATACTTTGCAGACGAAGAAAACGCAGATAAGTTGAAATTCTGTTTCTTTGGTTTTTTTTTTTTCGTTGAGATATTAGTTTGGTGGGGGGGGGGGGGGTTAAAGCTTTTAGCTGCCTTTGAGAAAAAAACACTAGTCGAATGAGAAAAATAGCAATCACAATAATTAACAATAGACATGTGAATATATATCTTATGTAAATGGACTGTGTATTTATGAAGAGGTCGAAAGCACACATGATTATCTAATAGAAAACTTCAGATATAAATTTAAATAGCAACAACAGCAATAACGACGAACACTTTTAGCATTGATCAGTCAATCGGCTAAATAGCCGAAGGCCAACGACCCGATGAAGTCCGCCCAATGTGACCAATGAGAATTTTTGCGTGCACTTCTCAGCTGCTGCTTCCGTTACTTTGGTGGTTGTTGTTGTGGTCGGTCGAGCAAGCAGCATTCATTCAATGACATTTGCAAGCAGTGCCTAACAGCGGTCGAACAGTAAACAATTTGTAATTCTTTTAATGCCATCGAAACAGTAAACGTTTTAATTAAAACGTATATAATTGAAGAGGCCTTGGTTAACATGACGAATGCATGCGTTACTTAAGTGAATTCATAACATAGCCAGATTATAAATATGAATCTCTAACAGCTTCTCTCTTAATAACATACAGAAATATGATCCTTAGCATAGCTATGTTTGTTTTAGAACAGTGTTAAAGGTAACCTTTAACAGCATCTTAGTGTTTGTTAACATGAGTCTGCTTAGCTGTTAACATATCCAAGCACTGTTAGCAAACATGTTACACATTTTTTCTGTATTTTAATTGAAATTTCTTCTGATTTCCTTGCAGATATCAATGAAGTGAAATGCTTCGGTGTCTACGGCTGTTTCCCTATCAATGGGCCGTGGAACACAGTGACGCGGACGTTAAGTGTGCATCCGCAGAAGCCTTCAGATATTGAGCCCCATTTTACGCTTTACACGCAACGCACGCTGGACCAGCCAAAGTACATTGATCTAAATGATCCGGATGCTGTCCAGGGATTGTCCATCAGTCGAGGGGCCAAGATTTATTTGATTGTGCATGGGTATCTGGAGTCGGGCACCATGCCCTGGATGCTGGAAATGGCCCAGGCATTACTCACCCATTGTCCGGCCAAAGATGAATGCGCCGTAATCCTAGTTGATTGGGGCGGCGGATCGAGTCCGCCGTATGTTCAGGCCGTTGCGAATATACGCCTGGTGGGTGCGATAACAGCGCATGTGATTCACCTGCTCTACGAGGAACTGCGTCTGCCCAATTTGGACAATGTCCACATTATCGGGCACTCCCTGGGCGCCCATCTCTCCGGCTATGCGGGCTCCCACCTCCAGCGTGATTTTGGTCTCAAATTGGGTCGCATTTCCGGCCTGGATCCGGCTGCACCACTCTTCACGGACACCGACCCGATTGTCAGACTGGATCGCTCCGATGCCCACTTTGTGGATGTAATACACACCGATGCGAATCCGCTAATGAAGGGCGGACTGGGCATCATTCAGCGCTTGGGCCACGTCGACTTCTATCCAAATGGTGGTTTCGACAACCCCGGCTGCGACAAGAAGCTTCAGGACGTGATGAAGAGCAACCGGAAGGCGTCCCTCTTCATTACCATGCAGGAGTTCGTCGGCTGCAATCACATTCGCAGCGAGCAATATTTCACGGAGACCATTGCTGGCGGCAAGTGCCCCTTTCTGGGCATCAGCTGTGACTCCTACGATGTAAGTAGCTTTTTTCCCTCCTTACTCCTTCTCTTTCCTCCTCCTCCTACGGTTCCCCCTCATTTTTCATCATCTTTCTTCTCTCTCTCTCTTCTTCCCCGTAGAGCTTCAAGGATGTTAAGTGCGGCAGCTGCGAGGAACCGGGCAGTCTATGCATGCGCATGGGTTTCCATAGTGAGCAGGATTATCGCAAGCATCTGGCGAAGGGCATGGTCAAATCGGAGGATGCCCCGCCCGTATTTTATCTGATGACGGGCGATCGCAAGCCCTTCTGCCGGCAGCACTACAAGATCACCGTGCGTGTCTCCAGCCACGACGAGAGCAATCTCCATGGCGGCGAGGTAGGCACCCTCTCCATCAAACTGCATGAGGAGCACAAGCGGATTGGGAACGGGCATGGGATCAACAACAAGTGGAGCACGGATCGCATGAAATTCTCAACAAAGGCCATGTACTTTGAGCCGGGCTTTGAGTACACATCGCTGGTGCCAGGCCGGGATCTGCATGAACCGGGACATGCGACAGTCTTCTGGGAATATCAGACAAATATTCTGAATCCGTTGACGTGGCGCATTCTCTCCTCGCCGCGCATTTATCTCGAGTATATTCTGATCGAGTCGCTAGAGTCGAGTGATTTGTATTTGAAGTTGTGCCCACTGCACGAAGGCGCCATTTTCTCCGGCGCGGAGAATGTCCTGCACACCAAATATTGCAAGGATTAAACACTAAGCCAATTTCGCTACCATTTTAACAGCACATACCCGAACCGGAAAGCTTTCCCTCGCGTCCAAAAGCAGGCAATGGTTTTTCACTATTAGCTCAGCTTACAACCAATCCAAGAGAGATGAGTGTGTCTTTGCTACTGGTCCCACTGTTTATCGCAGACACACACCCAACGCACAGCAAACAAACAAAGCGAAAAGAAAACAAAATTTGTTGTATTTTTATTATAGTATTTTGATTATTGCATAATTTATTCAATTTGAAATTATTAATCTATCTATTTATGTTTAAGCACTATCTGTAACTATTATTTATACTACTTTTTTTTGTTGTTTTTTTTTTGTATCCTACTTAATTAGCGTATTTATAAATAAAAAAAGAAAGAAATTATAAGAATTTGTTTAACTTGACTACAACAATGGGAAATATTTAATTTTAATAATAGAAATAAGATTAATTAACACTTTAGGGTACAAAATAGAAACTAAGATTAAGGGTGTATTAATAACATTTTCATAAACGCAGAAAATTCAACATTTTGTTAGGGGAATTAATAATATTTGTCCCTATATAAAATACTATAATAAAACATTTTAAAGATTAACAATTGGTCCCTGCTTATTATAATAATATAACAATACTTTCAAATACCTTTAATTTCAGTTTTAATGGATTCGAAATTTTAATTGAAATAATATAATTCATAAAATTGTTTAAATTTATAATGAAATTAATTGAAATTATGGAATGGGCTTTCTTAAAATTAAAACTAAAATTAATGTGATTGAAATGCGTAATAAATATGGAACTATTTTAAAATAAAAATCAATCCTTCACAATCTAAAAATTATGTTTGAGCTAAGAAAATATTAAATCAAAGATATTTTTAAGCTGAAAAACATTTGTTTATATTCCCCAAATTAGGACGATAATAATTAAGCAAATAAATAAATAAAAGAAAATACTCTTTTTTTATATTTGAATTAAATTATTAATATTATAAATATATAAAAGGAAGAACTGTTTTAATTAAAATTAATCGTTAACTCTGTTAAAAAATTAAAACGACTTTGATCTCTGTCACAACAACAATTCGAATATCGATTAACATTATTAATGAATAAATGAATAAAACGCAGCTCGAAACGACAAATATCGAATGAATTTGACAAAAGCTACAACAAAAATAAAAATAAAAATAAATAAATAAAAAAAAAGGTTTTCTCAAAGAGTTCAAAATTTCCAAGAAATTGTTTCAGCAGCAGATTGTCAACATGATCATCCACCGATGGATAGGGGCAGTGGTGAGGGGGGAGTTGCAACCACAAGAAAGACAACAGACAACAGAACCTGGAGAACCTGTGGAATGTTCAAAACAACAACAACAACAACAAAAACAACACAGAAACGAAAAACAGAACAAAAAAGAAAAGACAAAAAGAAGTCAAATGAAATGCAGATAATATCAATTATATGTAAAAGATACACCAAACAACACACGCGATCCGATCCGATCCAATGCGATAGATACTCCCAAACAGATAAGCATTTAAATTATTAACAACAACAACAACAACAAGTTGAATCAAGCCAATCTGTTTAAAGGATCCATAACATGAAATTTATATTTTTTTTTGTGTATAATTTTCATTAGAATCGACAACTGATTCAAATCATTTCCAGTTTGGAGTCTCTCAAAATTTACACTCTTCTTTCTCATTCATATTTATTCATTCAGTGTTTAGTGTTTATTTGAGAAATATTTCTATTTTTATCAAATAAAAAATGTAATAACATATTTATAATTATATTAATTTGAAACTATTTTTTCTTGGTCTTAGATATTTTATGGAACCAAAAGTAATCAATTACAAATAATAAAAAAGTTTTCTTTGCTTTGCCTGGCATCAAATTATATTTATATATATTCCAGATATAATGGCTGGATTGTATTTTAGTATTTGAATATTAAAGTATTTGTAAGTCAATCCCAAATGATAAGAAACCAACTATTTGATATTTATATTTATATGGAAGATTTCAAAGATGTTCCGATTTGCAGCCACGCCCAAATATAAAATGATTAAATGCCTTGAAAAGCAGCACAACTATTATATATATATATATATAATTTATATATATATATATATTTAAGATAATGATTCTTTTGACTGTATTCGATTCGCTGCTTTAAATGCATTTTGTGCTTAACTTCAGCATGTTTTAACTTTAATCTCATTTAATTTTCTCACTGTGTACACACTGCAATTAGCAATTAAAATATCTTGTTTTTTTATTTATTTTTCCACTCAATCCAGTCGCTTTTAAATTGTGTGCAGCTGGCGTTTTGCAGGCAGCAGTTTCCGACTCTCGTCTTAATTAGTTGAGTTCACCTAGCATACTCCCGACCCCTACCTTACCCCTACCTACATCACTATGGCTCTTCCTGCCCCCTCCCCCACCCACTCAGCGTCTGGCTATTTATTTTTTATTTTCATCTTTTTTCATCTCTAGTTTTTTTAGCGCCGGCTGAGCGACATCAAATGCAAACTGAAATCAAAATGTCATAACTTCCACTCGGCGACACAAGCGACAATACGTCAACATGTCAGTGTAACACACACACACTGACACACACACACACACCCACCTCCTTCCCTCAACCCCTTTTGGCAGCACGTTTAATTAGTCACCTCCCCGCCTCCATTAAATTTAACTTTAACTTTTAACGTCGGCGTTGCAAACAAATCACATAATTATGATTGAGCGCAGCCAACGCTAGCTAAAAATCCCCACACCCCACACCCCACAACCCATCCCCCACCCCTAATCCCCCTTTATGCACTCCTTTCCAGCCCCGCCCGCCCTTACCTCTCACTTGTGGCGCATTTTGGGGCTTCGTTTATGGGCGTTTGGCTAAAAATAAATGTGTCCGGCTCACAGCTGCCGTAATTGAATGCAAATGCCCAACCCAAAAAAAAAAAAAAATTAAAAAAAAAAAATATATATATATATATATACATAAATATATATATATATGTGGTTATCTACAGTGGAGTAAGACTCACCCCCCCTTGGCAGCCACCAACTCTCTGTGCCTGTCCCAGAGGAGGCGACAATCTGTTATAAATTATCGTGTGTAGGTGCCATCTCCCTCCCCCTGCCAAACCACCCCTGCCACACCCCTGCTGATGTATGCTCCATTGTGTTTGCTGGCGATGCGTGGAAAACTAATTTTCCTCTACGCCGCCACACTCCCCTCCCTCTGGGCAGCTTCACTTCACTTCACTTATTCCTTTCCTTTTTCCTGTGTCATTTATTTTTTTTTTGTATATTTTTGATATTCATAATTTGTGGCGTGTGGCGGCTGGCGACGTACTCGACTCTTTGTGGCATGTTGTTAAATTGCACCACGTGTTTTTGATAATGACAACATAATTATTATGCCAGCCCCCATTCCTGCCCAAACCCCTCCTCCAATCCCTAAAAAACCGACAAACTTCTCTCAGACAGTTTTCGTATTATTTTTATATTTAAATCTTTTTCACTATGATTTTTTTTTTTTAATTTAAATACAGAAATAGTTAATATTTTGGCATTTTTTTTTTTTGGTCAAAAACTGTTGAATTTTTTCGTTTTCGTTTTACTATTTAAAAGGGTTATAAGATAAAATAAAAAACAATTATTAATAATAATTAAATAATTAAGATTTATTAAATAATTTATAGAATATTATGGATGCCCTAATTGAGCATACATGAGAAGCAGATACTCTGTGCGGCGACAATTGGTTGTCGAAATAAAGGAAAAAAGATCAAACATAGAAAAACATTTGGAAAATTTTATGATACTTTGGATGGGAACAGGGAATAACGCTTAAACCAGAACACTTTTTGCACACTTAACAAAAGTGAAAAAATCAAAGACATCTCAAACTATAAATTTTAAATCGATTTTAAATTTTAATATTTATTATCCAGTTGGTTAATTAATTTTTGCAGAGATTTGCAGTAAGTTTATCATAGCTACAAATGTTATTTGCCAGCTGTTAACTAAACAATACAAACAATGAATTTAACAGACTTTAAGGCATAGGGAAATAGTGGTAGAGAGAGAGAGAGAGAGAGAGAGAGGGAGTTTGGCAAGGTGGAAGGGAAGGGGGCATGTGTCAGAAGCAGAGGCAAACAAATGAGATGACAAAAATATAATGCACGAGGTAAATAATCATACAAAGCAAGCGCTTGCGGACATTTAGAGCACTAATTTAAATATCATTAGTAAACAGTTAAAACAAAAGGAAAACATGAAACGAAAGGGATGAGGATACATATGTGGAGCAGTAGTCAGAGGAGGAGGAGGAGGAGGAGATAACGAGAGGACAAGAGGACTTTAACAATGCGGCATTATCGCAAGCCGCCTGTCAACGCGCGCCACGCCCACAGACCTAAGAGTGGGGGAGGGGATGGCAAAGTAGTGGAAACGATGGGGGGTGGGGTAGCTTACATAAATGTCAAAGCAGCAAGCAGAATAATGCAAAAGCAGAACTGAGAGAAGAGAACTAAGAACTAAGCCCGAACAGAAATCAAAGGGCGACTTTTACCGGTGTTCAACTTGTTTTTGCTTTTGTTTGCTTTGCACAAAGTTTTGACAGCTAACCGAAAAGCCGCAAAACGACAAAAGGTTTGTGACGAAAGGTTTTCGGGGTGAGGCGGTGAATTTTACGCCCTTTATAATTGCAATGCACTTTCATGACATAATTAATAATAATTATTGTAATAATAATCATATTAATAGTACCAATAGTAATTACAATAAATAGTAATAATAACATTAATAAATGTCGAAACTAAGAGAGAATTTTTCAATACGTCTTTAATTGAATTAGGTTTGAAATGCAATTAGTTTTTATTTAAATATTTTCCATGAGCACAATAAAAATGCAACAGTAATTTTATTCGTTCATATTATTTAAATATTTTTATTATTTTTTAATTTTGTTTTAAGTATTTCTTATACTCATTATAAAAATAACACAATATTTAAATCAGTAATATTTCTTGTACACTTAAATAATTTTCAATGGTAATGTAGTAAAGCATCTGCGACCCTATATAGTATATATATATATTCGTGATCAGCATAAAAAAAATATGTGGATATGAATTAACGTGCCTTATCAGTTTAAGGGGCGCACAGCCTGCGGCTATTCACATGGTGGACACGTGCCGCGCTGCCCCCAAAAACCAACCACATCTTGGAAAGCAGCAAATCCCCATCCCAAGTCCCGCCTCAGTCTTCGTCTTGGCTAAGTGCGCAACCAGCAGCCAGGAACAACAACAACAACAACAACATCCGCAAGTCACCTGATGATGCTTTTCCCATGGCAAACTGCTGCCACGCCCTCACCACTACTCACTCCTCACCCCTTCCCCTACCCCCTCACATGCTTAAGCAGATGGGCGGGTTTGCTGTTATAATGGCATGAATTACCCAAATGGGGAGGGGGTAGTCCGTGTGGCTCGGAGTAACTGTAATGGATAGAGGGGTAGAGGGATAGAGGGGGTATACACATTTGATTGTAATATGATCCTGCGTGCTTGAGCATAATTTGTTATTTTGGCTATCGCATTATGCTACCTCTGCAGCCCAACAAACGCTATACAAACACACACACCCCCATCCCCACCAGCAACCCCCCTTCTTCTGCATTCTGCATTCATCTATTTATGCTACGCAGTTTGTTGTACAGTAGTCCTTCGCAACATACAACTAGTAAAAATAATACAATTATTTTTAGAATATAAATACTGTTTTTTTTTTTATCAAGTTTTGATTTTAAATCCTAAAGTAAAATTATAAGCCTATAATATGTATTTATTGTATACACTTAATGCAATAAATATTACAGATAATTATGAACTATTATCCCTTTTTGACTCTCGTTTAGTAAAGATTAATTGAAGTCTAGAAAAATAGTAAATATTTAAAGTCCATTTATAATTAATTAATTACAACTATTTGCTATATGAATTACGCTGAGAAGCCTTTAGCGAGCGACTACTGTAGCAACATATGTATATGAAAATGGATTTCTCTGTTGTCTCTTAACATTACAGCGGAACAAAATATCCTTTGTCAGCAAAAAAAGAAAAAACAAAAAAAAAATAACCATCAACGAAAAATATCGATTACATTCGCTGAAAACTTTTTGTCTTTTATTCCGCTACAACAACAACAACCGCAATAAGCTAAAGACGATGAAGAAAGAGAAGACAAATAAGACGAAGAAGAAGAAGAAGAAGAGCGCCTTGGAGCCCCGAAAACCATAACCATAAATAAGGGTAATAAAATTGATGCTCAGTTGTCGCTGCAGCTGTCCTGACTAAGAGCAACAAATAAATTTTTCTTTACTTTTACTCTTTTCTATCTCTCTCTCTCTCTCTCTCTCTGTCTGTCTTTACGGTTTTTGGTGATCTGCGAATGTTCAATACTCATAACATTAACTCACCAACCAAAGTGACCCAATCGCATCCAATCGGAAGAGCTACCAACTCTTTTTTAATGAGCCCAACTCTGATCACAGATTGGCAAAAGAAATGCACCTAAAACTTGGGCAAATATATATATATATTAAATTAATAATAAAACAAATTAATAATATATACTATATATAACTAAAACTGCATCACTTAAACAGGACATAAAAATCATTAAAGATTTCATTAACAAACCCAAATAAATAACAAAACATTTATTAGGTTTTTAAATAGTATTTATGTAGTTAATTGCCAAAAGCTATTTTAGAATTATTTGCATGTTTTATAGATTGAAAAAAAAAACAAACAACAGATAATTAACATTGGTTGTGTGTTGAATTATTATTATAAACATAAAAAGACAAGCATATCAATTGTGTTCAATTACAAAAAATGTGTTCAGTGTATATATATATGTATGTAAATACTGGTCATTTACTGTTAAGTTATTCATTACTTACAACGGATACACTGAGTAAGTACTCAATTTTCGATAAGAAGCGCAATGTTCAAATCACACTCGAGCACACTTCCAAGAGGCGACCCGACAAAATGCTCTTTTTCTCTCTATTTTTCAATTTTATTCCTCTTTATGTTGGTGTTTTTTTTTCATTCCTTTTTGTTTTTTTTTTTGTTGCTTTGTTTGGGTTTTTTCTTTGTTTTCGCTGCCTGTCATTGTTTTGGGCCATAAGGCGAAAGATTGTTATTAAAAACAATATTCGCCGGGGATAAGCAGCCAGCCAGCCATGCATTGAGAATGCCAAATGGCAAATGGCAGCAGTAACAACAACAACAACAACAACAACGAGAAGCAGCAGCAGCAGGCAAAGGGATGAGGAGTGAGAGGGGGGCAATGTGCGGCTTATCTCGCATCTTTGCATTAACACTTCGGATGCCGCTGCTTGCCATTGTTGCGGCTACACTTGGAGAAATACATACATAACATGACATTAAATTTAAATAGGATCTCTCAAATTGTATTAAAAAAAAAAAAGCTAAAAATAGATTTCGATATGCCAAGATGAAATTTGCTTAAAAGTAGAAACGTATTTGTTAAATTTATTTATTTATATTTTTTAGATATACTTTCAAAAATTCATGTAATTTGAACTCCATAGTTAAAACTCCACAAAAATATTGATTTCTTCAAGCAAAAATCTGGGATTAGGTGTGCACTAAATGAAAGTTGACTTTGTCTAAATATTTTGAGAAAAAAAGAGGCAGGATATCAAATCGAAGAAATGATTTGATTGTATTTTCAAAATTAACTTGGTTCCAAATTTAGTTTTTTTTGTTTTTTTTTTACTTATTTTTATAGTACTATTTGATCTAGTAATATCTGATTATGCAACTGTTTTTTTTTTAAAAAACAATTTTGATTTGAAAATTGAAGATTCGTGAATGCGATGCCTACACGATATATATATATAGAGTCTCCTTCAATGAGTTATATAACGGTAGATTTAACTGTTAATTTTGAAAGCATATTAAAAATGTCGCTTGTAGTTTAAATGAATGATTTGTCTGCAAATGAAGCTGAGCTGCATTTTGGACATACTTTTTCTTGGTGTATGCACACACACACACTCGCACACACACACACTCACACACACACATTCGCAAATGGCACAAAATGGCAGCCACTGCGGAAATATTCGCTTATCAGATTCAACACAATCAGCTCAAATTCTCTCTCACTCTCTCTCTCTCTCTCTCACTCACTCTCACACACATACTGTCCCTCTCTCTCTCTCTCTCTCTCTCTCGCTCTCTCTCTCTCTTTTACACATTGAGTTAGTTATTTAGCTTACAACTTTTCAAAGGCATTAGCATTGGTGAGCATCTCACGGGTCAAACGCCAGACCTGCTTGGCGGCCTGCTCCAAGGCGCTGGGTGTTTTGCCCTTGAACATGTCGAGGCTGGGCAGAAAGTAGTGGGGACAGCGACGGTATTGCAGGCAGGAGATTAGCTGCAGGAATATGCCATTCAAACGGTCCGCAATGCAGCACTCGTCCCACTCAATGTCGCGCGGATGCTTCTCGCACTCGTAGAGCAGCAGATTCTTCAGATGATACGCCTCGATGGGATTGCCGGTCAGTTCCAAGTGACGATCACGCAGCGTCTTCAATATGCTCAGACAGCGACGACGGCAGCCACCTTTGAAGATGCCCATCAGTTCCCATCATCCTCTCATCTCTCTCTCTCTCTCTCTCTCTCTCTCTTGAGCACCTTCTCAGTCTCAGTCTCCATCTCTCTCTCTCTCTCTCTCTCTCTCTCTTTCTCTCTGTCTCTGTCTTACCTTGCAGCAATCGATTCTCGGCCTCAAAGAAGCTCAGTGTCCAAGCATCGCCCTCCATGCTAGCCGCATTGTTGTTCTTGTTTTGCATAACGATGCTCTCCTTGGACAACAGATCAAATCCCTCCGTCTTCACCTCCCCAACGAGATTCGGATGCGGCCAGGGTATATGGGCCAGTGGCCAATGCGCCGCTGAGCGTGGCCAAATGCCGGAGCATTTGAATGCCGGCGTTATTTGGACCACATAACGTTCCCGAATGCGCAGCTTCACCTCGCTGGTGTCGCCGACCATCTTGACCATGTCCCGATAGATGCACTTGTCGCACGCCTGCGCCACCAGCGTCTGGAATCTGGAGCGTATCTTTCGCGCCGACAAATAGCCAGATGCCGTAATGAACTCCACCCACAACGACATGGATCGCTTGCGTCCATCGCTCAGCTTGAGCACCGCACAGCCCGGCAAGGTGCCATCGTCGACGAAGTTAAAGACGCCCATCTGGTTGAGGTAAAGCACGATCTCGAACTCATTCGGTGATATAACCTCAACGCCCTCGAACCTGCCACGGATCGAAAAGCAAAGCAAAACAATTGAATTAATACCTTCAATATTTGCCTTATATCTAGCTAAATATAATCGATATAATCGTTATCGATAGGTTAATTCTAAATAGAGTATTTAATCGACCAGCAACATATAAATATTCAAAAATGTAAAATTCTGCCAAAAATATAAATTGACTGAGTTTTTTTTTTTCGCAATATATACAATATATATATATATTTATATATGTTATACAATCCGATATTGATCGGTTGTTGTTAAGGAAAAATTAAGGTTGTAATGAAAACTATTAAAATATAGTTTTTTTTTTATTTGCATTAAAGCCACTTATTTGATATATGTAACTATCTAATAAAAATAATAAGTCGTTGCGAAGCTATTTCTGATCTTCCTATAAAACCTAAAAAAAAAACCCGATTAAAATAAAATTTAATTTTTGAACGACTAGTTTAAAAAATGATAGTCAATCAGTGATTGCTCGCATGAAAGCTAGAAGAGTAAATAAATTGGTTGATTATAGTTGTGATATCATTAAAAAAAAAGATAAATATTTTAAAGTCCAAAATTTTCATTTTGCAATGAGAACTTTTTTATGGTAAATTCAATTTGGCAATAGTCGCAGTGGATCAAGTTAAAAGTTTAGAAAATAAAAATCGATTTAGACATAAATATATATATATATATATATATTCGGCGAAATCTGTTTGATCTCATTTCGGGGTCTTCCCGTATTCCCCTTGCATCCTCCAACTGGCTGCTCCAATTGGATCTGCGTAATTCGGGTGTCTGACGGCTGTCATCGCAGCACTCACTGTGTGGCCCTCGTATCTGGCTCACAACTGCCAAACAGGCCAACAGGCCAACAGGCCAGCAACAACAACAACAAAAAAACAGCTAAGATCCTCAATCCGATAAAACTTGCAATGTCATTGCTGTCAAGTCATGCTCCTCAGTTCCTGCTCAATATCGATGATAGCTCCTGGGGCACAAAACTTTACACATCCAAAGTTAGGCTTATATATAAATTAATTATATGCTATAATTATATATGTATATATATATATATATATATATTTATTGGAAGGCTCGCCATATTGCTATGTATAAAAATAGAGTTGTTTCAGCATAAAACAAACTTTTCATTTTTTAATCCTTTTTATCATATGAATTGAAATGTTTAGTTTTTTGATATAGTTGGTAAATTAACTAATTTCATTTGGGTTTTTTCTATGAGCATTTCGAAAATATTCAATTGTCAAATGATTTGTTATTTGCTATTAATTATTTAATTAATAAATTAATTATTTTAATTCAAATTTAGACAGCTTGAAAATATGAAATGTTTTCGAGATTTGTTTGGTTTTGTGGCCGATTCAACTCACCTGCCATTGCATTCGACCAGACTGGAGATGAGGCGAGGCTCCTGCAGTTCCACCTCCTTGAGTATTGCCTGGACAATCTTGCAGATCTCGCGGATCGCTGTCGCCGTCTTGAAGATGCGAGCTTGGACGCGTTCCGCACAGAAGCGATTTAGCTGGTAAATCATGCGCGTCTGGGCGGCCATCATGTCCGGCGGCACCAGCATGATGCTAACGATGATATCGATGCCTGATTCCCAGTCACAGTTCCAGTTCCGTATGCGGATCTAGGCGGCAAACTACAAACGTGGACAGACGTCAGCCGTATGCCAATTATATGAAACTGCAAGCGTTAACCAAAATCGGAAACGGGGTAGTCGGTTAGGAGATGGAGGAGATAGTGGAGATGGAGGAGGAGGAGGCACACACAATACACACAGAATACAAAGGAACAATTCAATTGTGAGTTACGGTTGACAGCCCAAAGTGGCAACAATGGGATAGCAAAACAGCCAACTGGAGCACAACAAAATGCCTTTTTTTTTCTCCTTGTTTTTAGTTTCGCGTATTGATTTGGTCTGAGATGTATCTGGAGCTGTATCTTTATCTGCTTGCGAAAATCGGGCGGATTAGCAATGATTGTGATTGCGATTGCGATTGCGTTATGAATTAAACGTAAACCGGGAATCTGAGAATTCCGAGTCCAAGTCCAAGTCCAAGTCGAAGTCCGAGTTGGAGTCGGAGTCGTGTCTTGTCCTCTTGTCGTGCCGTGCCTGTCGAATGCGTTGCCAGCAAAACACTCGATGCTGCGATTCAAGCGAACAGATACGCAAAAAAAAACAAAAAAAAAAAAAAAATACAGTCAAAACGCTGTCGTCGTCGGCGTCGGCGGCAGAGAGTCAGAGCCGATGTTGGCGTTGTAAATCTCGCGGATATTTACAGCTTGGATATATAAAGCTGTCGGCCCCAACCCAAACACAAAACCAAAAAACATAATAAAAAATGTTGCAACTCGTTGTTCGCTCTTCTTATCTCTCTCTCTCTCACTCGCTATCTCTCTTTCTCTCTCTCTCATTCACTCTCTCGCTCTGTCTCTCTCTCTATCTCTCTCGCTCTCAGTTTGTATCCGCCATCTCATGAATGGAACTATGAGTAAACACCCACAAATGCAGCTGCAGCTACTGCTACTGCCACAAATACACTGCACAAAATTAGTCTTTAGCCATTTTACACATTCATTGAACAAAATCAATAAGGTTTTTTTTTGTAGGCAATATTCGAGTTTAAAAAATGTATCCGTCTAGTTTTGTTTGCATTAAAGTCACTCAAAATGAGGAATCAAGAACGAAAATGGAACCATGACTCAAAATTATCTTTAACTATTCTTTCCTCAACTTCATAAAATAACGTTCTTTTAAGTAAAATCCGTAGTATCCATTCTATCAAATTTAAGTACTTTACATCATCTTGAAAGGGATTATTTTTACACTCTAAATGGGACACATTAAATATGATATCAACTTAAATACAATTTTTAATATTTAATTAACAAGTTTATTAATTTTAAGCACTTCATATTTCTTGTCATTCAGTTAATATTTAAATATTTAGGAAGAATATATTTGATTAGTCAATTTTGTTATATTTTTTATAAATAAAAAAATTATTTAATTTATCACATTTCATAGTTATTTGTATTTATTATTATTGTTTATAAAACAAATGCGAAAATAATTGGCTGTGTGGCTATAGCTGCAGATGCCGCTGCAGATATTGAAAGCGCTGCAAATACTGCACACAGGATACACAGATACAGATACAGATACAGATACAGATACAGCTACAGATACAGATACATATACAGATACAGATACAGATACAGATGCAACTGTCAACGTGTCACGTGACAAGTCTCGTGCCAAGGCTTGGCGAAATTCGCACGTAAAAATCGATGAGATACTTGGTTTTTGTAAATGTATCTGTGAGATACATAACTGCACAGCCAGGCACAGTCAGGCACAGCCAGCAGGAATTGCTGACTAATCACGCGCCATGTGAAAGTATCTTTTTCTGTATCTGCTGCTTGTACGCTTGTGTGTGTATGTGTGTGTATGTGTGTATGTGTGTGCTGTAGTCGGTATCTATGTGAGCGGCGTTGCGGCATTGGCTGGCAACAAGCTCCGCCCACAAAGCAAAAAAGAGGCACAAAGAGCCATCGTTGCCGTCGGCCTGTGTCGCCCCGTCGGGCAGTCGCTGTCACGCTGCGGCGCACTCTTTGATGTCTCGCTCTCACACACACACACACACACACACAGTGTTAGACTTGTGTGTGTGTGTGTTTGTGTGTAAATTTAATTTGTTAAATACATTTTGTGCCAGACGCCGTCGTACACGAATTGTGTGCAATAATTTATCTGAAATGTGCACTCATTTAGCAACGAGCAACGAGCAACCCTCGTCGTCGTCGTCGTCGTCGTCGTCGTCGTCGTCGTCGTTGTCGTCCAACAGCGATATCTTTATATCTCACGGATACACGAACACACAAAAGTTTTACATTTCACAGATACTCCACTCGCACAGCGCATGCAGCCAGCTCCACAGATCCACACATTCATAAATATGTCGCCTGGATTAATGTGCCAGTTGGCAATTTTTGACAGCGCCGTGTTCCAGCCAAACGAATGCCGTCTGTAATTCCCCCAATTCCAACTCTTACTCCTCCTCCTCCTACTCACCAACACACTCCTCGCCCTCCCTTGCTGCTTCCGCCAACCACCCGCTTAAGCCCCGGCCTATTGCAGGCATATATTATATATTTACGTTAATTTTTTGTATGATCTTAAATAAATTTATATCTTTACACAGTTTACACCGAAAAGTCAGCGTTTAAGCCTAGCTCTAGGTATATTTTTGGCCAAGGCGCCAGAATTTTCCATTTTAATTATTTAGATTGAACATTTCTTAAAAAATTCTCATTTTGATATCACCTTAATTTAAAGAAAACAAATTTATGAATTTAATTTTAACTTATCTAAATTCAGGAAAAAGAAAATGTTTTTTAATCTGCTTAATTCAAATATCAAAGAAATCAAAATGAGGTATATATTTTGTTTGTGTCACATTAAATGTGAAATTCCAAGCATTAAAACATTTTCAGATTTATTTATTACTTTTCTTAGAAAAACTAATCAAATCCATGAATCGAATCTAAAAATCTACAGTTCACACTTCAAATTCAAATTTAGAGGTGTAGACAGATACACAAATTCGAAATTTTTTTTTTTTTAACTAGTTACATTAACAGATTTTACATATTCTAGTACAATAAAAAATAAAACTCTATAAGAAATGTGAAGTCCATTTATATATTTGATGGAAGTTTTTACGCTTTAAATAACGAAACCGGAAGTGAAATTCTATTTGATTTAACACCCTGTTTTTTTACATAAACATTTCACAAATCATCTTCAATTTAATATTTTAATATAGTTAATTTTTAAGTCCAACATATCTATACTTTAATTGAGTATGACAAAAATCAAAAATGACAATTTATTTTTGGTATGTATATAGAACTAATATTTGCTGTAAATGCTCCCCCCCTTCGCAACATTGCCCATCAGAGTCAAAAACAATATTTTTTTAAAAAAAAAAACAAGTGTTTCGCATTATCATGAAAATTGTGGTCCAAGCAGACAGACAGACGGACAGATTGAGGAGACATGTGATGCAGATCAAAGCATTCGTCAAAATTAGTTTTGTTCCTATTAATTAGATGAAACTCTTTTGCATTTGGCACTAATTCAAATTGATGGAAACATAAACAGAAACCAAACAACACATAAAACATGAAACAAGCCAAAGAGGAAAAAAGCTTAAACAAAATAATTAAATATAAATAAAATAAAATACATTTTGCATAACTAAATATTTTTGAAAAAAAAAACAGCTGACAAGTAAACATTTCATTTGGGATTTCGAATAGTCTCGCAAAACATGGCATAAAAATAATAAAAATATATGCTGTAAATTAAAGTTGATAAAAGTGAATTAAAATATAATTTGATTGTTGTACGTGTTTTGGGCAATTTAATCTAAAGTTTGCTTAATTTAAGCAGTAGTTAAGCTGACTCATCCACATAATATAATAACTTAATTACTGTGATTAGAATATGTTAAAGCCTAGGATTCAAACGGCAAACCATAACTTTAATTTCAGAACTAGAACGAAGCTTACATTTAAAAAAAAATTGAATAATAACAGAAAAGAATAGTATAGATAAAAAATATGAAACAAGTTCATAACCTTTATCAAAATCGAAACGAAAAGGAACCAGAACCAGAACCAGAACCGATATTCAATTCAGTTTGGATCTATAAATGCAAAAATATCTCTTTCTCAGATTCTACTTTTCTTTTCCAGTAGAGAAGTATAGCTTGGCATACAAAATATAAATCAGTAACTAATTAGGATATATCACCCAAAATAAAACTTATCAGAGCTCAATTTGTAACTGTTTTGTTTAAGTCAGCCAGGCTGGAGAGAAGTAGAGATACAGATTGAGAGAGGGAGAAAAAAATCAGAAAGTTGTCAACGGTATATCAGACTTGCTCCCTCATCTTCTTCTTACTCGATATATATATATATGTTCATGCTGTGATTTACGATTGTCTATGGGTTCTCAATTTAATTTAATTTGGGGAGTGGATCAATGAAGGATCGCGACCAGGTGGGAGCGGTTCTTTCCAACGCCATTTGGCGGGATTTCCACACACATAACCAGCAAGCGAGAGAGCGAGAGTGAGAGTGAGAGTGAGAGCGAGAGAGAGAGAAAGAGAGAGAGAGAGAGAAGAAAAGATGTATTTAGATAGGCGCATATCTGCATAAATTTGAAACAAAGGGCGACATAGACAGGCGGACATCGGGACAAACAGACAGACAGACAGCGAAACAGGCACAAATGATAAAAAGTGGAAACGAGCATGTACTATAAACTCTTGAATGTGTGTGTGTGTGTGTATGTTTTTCCCGTATTTATATATCTCTTAGATCTTAAAGAAATTTGAATATAATTTATGTGCAATCGTCGCGTTTTTCGGTTGGTTTATTTGCTCTACCGGTGATGGTTCTTGGCTCTTGGCTCTTGGCTCTTAGCTGTTGGCCTTTAGCAGTTGGCTCTTGGCTGTTGACTGTTGGCTCTACCGCCTTCTTGCCCCTTGTCAATGCCCCTGTCTGTATGCGGTACGTAGCGTAGTACGGTCCGTTGTCCGGGGTCTGGGGTCCGGTTGGGTTTTGGGCTCTTCGGGTCGCAAATGAAGAACGATCCATCCATCTAAACGTTTGTCACTTGCTGCGTTGTCGCCGCAACGTTTGTCTTTTTGTTCGCTCCGCCAGCTCTGCTCCTTCGTCTCTTTTGTCTTTGCTCTTCTTCTTCTTCTTGCTGCTGTTGTTGTTGTTGTTGCTATTATTATTATTGTTTTAAAAAGCGTCACCGACACCGTCGTCGCCCGCTCCGACGACCATTGACCATCAACGCAGTCGTTTATCTTGTAGATATATCAAACCAGTCCCTCTGTCCCTCTGTCCCACCGTCCGACTGTCCCTTTGTCTCGCAGTCTCTGTCTATCCTTCTCTCTGTGTCAACTCTCTTTCTATGTCAAAATACAATAACTAAATTTGACATGCAACTAAAACAATTCTCTCCATTTAAGCTTTGCATTTATATTATCTAAATTGCCATTTTGGCAATTTGCAGAACTTGAAAATATGTTAAAAATGAATAAGAATATCAGTAAATACACTTTGCCTAACTACATATTTATAAGTATCATTGTTTGCTAAATAAATTTAAATATTTTGCAAAACTTAAACACTTTAAGATTGTCATCAATTTTATTTCTGCATAAATGCTACAAACAATTTTTACTATAAACAGTTAATTATAATAATAATTATAATTTTTTGAATAAATATATATAATAATAATAATTTTGAACTTACAATACAATCTAGAACTGAACCAGAAACTATAGCTAATTATATAAATGATCGTAGTACACCAACTCCAATAATAATAATAATGATAAAATAATAATTTAAAATAAGAAGAAAATGTATTTAAAATCATAATATTAACATTAATATAAAGCGGTAATATTAAATTTTTAAATTTCTGTACACAGTTTTCCATGCAAAAAGAAATACAAATTTTCCGCTGGCTTTTATTGCCTGTGAAAAGAGTTGGATTTATATGAAAAGGGCTTTTTGCAAATCAGCTGGATGACAATTTGTCATTTCTCATTTGTTGATCTCTGCACAATCTACACACCCTCTCCTCTCTCCTCTCTCCTTTCCTACCCACCTTAACACCCCGCAGCAGTTCCAAATCCAACCCTTTCGTTATTGGTAATGCAAAAAGCATTCGCTAAACGGATTTGATTTTAACGTTTGAGAGTCATTAAACCCGTTTGTGTTGTTGCATGCACCACACACACACACACACACACACACACACACACAAGTATATCCAGTGTGGACATCAATGAAATAATAATAACCGTAAGCCTTTGAGCTTTTTGCTTAAGTACAGGTGACATTTGACTACTTTATTGAATTATGACAGCGAACAAATCAGCGACACGTATCCACAGTCAAGACTCGGGAGTAGGGAGTCGGGTGTAGTAAGTCGGGACTCGAGATTGGAGCCTCCAGTGTCCTCAAGCAACGCTTTGAGTGGCCCCCAAAACGGTCAATCAGATTTCTTTTTTATGCGTTGTCTTTTGATTTTCTGTTACTTTTTTTTCATGTGTTTTAACTGGGTGCAGGTTCTGTCTTCGGTTCTCAATTCTCGATTCTCAATTCTCAGTTGTTTTCAGTTGCTCATTACGCATGCGCCGCGTTGTGTTCCTGGAACGGTCAAACGATGAGGGAGGAGTGTGTGTGCGGGGTGATTTGGCAGAGGGGGGGGGGGGGGGGGGCACGATGATCAAGCGATCGTCTCCGATCAAAACTTCAGACTCGACGGCAACTCGCTGGGCATTGCCTAGTTTTGTACATGTGTTTCGTCTTCCACTGTTCTGGAATACTAATTACGCCAGAGCAGAAAGTGAAGCAATCTCCATCACCCACCCCACTAACAGTGTTGACAAACATTGGCTAAAAAAGCTAAAACGGAAAAATCAAGTAATTTAAAAATTGGGGAATTACAAAATTAGACTAATAAATATTTTAAATATATATCGAGGTACACAAAAATTAATAAACTGAATCTTGGCTTGCTTCGGCATATATACTAAAGTAATATATATATTTGCGAAAATCAGAGGTTTAGCGGTTATCAATAAATTATTTATTTATTTTATTAATATAATAAATATATCTTCACGTTAAATTAAAAGAAAACACTTGAAAAAGATTATATTAAATTTCATGTAAAGCATTTTTGACTGTTTTATTTGTATTTTTTGAAATGGCTAGAAATGGCCAAAATGGCAACACTGATTCCAACCTTACCGCTCAACACGTTGGCGATCTCTTAACTTACGATGTTGACGACAAGTGCACGCTAATCACGCAATAAAGAGAGAGAGAAAGAGAGAGAGAGAAAAAACAGTATGTGTGAGAGAGAGACAGAGAGAAGAGAGAGAGAGAGAGAGGGATAGGGAGGGAGATGTGTATCGTTAACCAAGCCTGTCATTTTGCTTAAGGTTAATTTCAAAAAAATAATATCATAATTTATTGTTACAGCTCTGCTGCTCTCTCTCTCTCTCTCCTTGCACACATCTGCTCATCTCGCTCACTCCCTCGCTGTTTGAGCAGAGTTCTCATTGATTCTCATTTCAGACACGTACTCGAAAATCGATCTCAATTTCGTAGTTCAGATATCACGCGCAAACAGCTTGTTGTTGATGTTGTTGTTGTTGCTGTTGATTGTCCCTTTTGGCCACGTTCCACATAGTAGTCGTCAGACCCTATTCCCAATACCCTTTCACCTCCGCCTGCCCCCCCGTCATCTGTGTCTCATATATGCTTTTATATATGGCCAATATATATGCGGCGGCCCTTTTCAAGCTCGGCAATGATCACGTTGACATTTTGCTTTGGCGATTCCAACTGCGTCATGTGTGGGGCTGGGGGGTGGCAATATGATTGGTGGGGGGGGGGAGTTTGACATCAGAGGAAGGGGAAAGTTGAGAACTGGGAGCTGGGGTCTCGCTGTTGACATGTCGCTTGGTTGTGATTGATTTAGGGCTGCTCCGCTGCTTTTTGTTTTCCGCTGAAGCGCAGCCGTTTGAACCCATTGTTTTTAACCAAAAATGGGCGTACGATTGTCAGAGAACAAAAAAAATCAAAAAACAACGACGACAACAAACAAACGTGCAACAACAACAACAAAATGAGCACTGCAATTGAATTTAAGTTTGAGTTTTGGTTTTGGGTTTGGTTTAGCTTTCAATGATTAAATTGATAGCGCTGGATTAATGCCATTTTTATATATATATACATAATGCATGTCAAGTGATTAAGAACAACATTCTCTGCAGCCCAAAGCAATATATAATGACAAATAAACTGAAATCAAGCAGATACACTTTAATTTAAAGCAACAATATTTAATCATAAATAAATAAAAAAAAGATTGTGTAATAATAGTTTTGTATCAAGTTTCTTATTTTCACTTGTAAAATAAATCAATATAATTAAGACGTGACCTGGAAAAACTAATTATTGATATACTCATTTTTAGGAAACTATTTAATTAAAACCGATTAAAAATGGTCTTTTCTCAGCTAAATTGAGCTAAAAGAATAATTTGGCAACGACATTATTAAAGTTAATTTTTAATATTTATACTTTATTTTTCATAATTTTTTAATGCGATACAAGAACAGCTAGTTAAAATTTTTGTTCTCAAACCGGAACGGATCGTTCCGGAAATTTAGAACCGGAACTTAAATTGAACAATTTTATATGTAACATTTACAGAGACCGATATAATTGGTTTATAGAGAACTATAAAATAAAAAAAGAATTAAGATATTATGCTTAATATTATCTCATAAATGTTGCTTATATAACAGATTTTGATTATTTATTATTATTTAGGGTTTTATATGCCGTTTAAAGTGCTAAATATATATTTCTATGGCTGGGCTGGGAATGAATTTGTGTTGCCCTTATCGTCGTAATTACGCCTGCCATGTAAGAGATTTTAGCATTTATTTATATTTAATTTTCTCTTTATTTTTATTTTATTTTATTTTATTTTTTGTTGTTTTTTGCAATTTGTACAGCTTAAAGCAGCTTAAACAGTTGCCTCAACTGGTTTCCCACTGCTGCCGTTGCCGTTGCCGTTGCCGTTGCTGCTCGGCTGCCTTGCGGCGCTTGTGGCCTGCGAGCGTATTAAATTAATATTTGCTTTTTGTCAAAAGCCTATAATCAAGCACCCTGGCGATGACAGGCTAAAGGGTCCCTAATTACAGCTTGTTAACCTGATGCAACGGCCACACAGGTCGTTTTTCACTTGGCTCGCGTTTACTCGCGATTCCCAACTCTCCCTCCCCGCCCAACCGAGAGTGAAGAGGCCATTCTCCCTCACCACTCCCGACTCCCAACTCCCGACTCCCGAATTTACGTCTCTCATCTCAAGCAAGCTGCGATCAGCAGAAATGGTAGATTGCCCGACGGCCAGATTCCCTTGCTCACCAAAAAGAGACCACGAACACAAACCCTAAATTCCAGGGTATCAAGTTGCAACACATTCAGATACCACTTACAGTTACGAGCAGCTCAAGTTTTGACATTCTTCTCGGTATTCAATTTTGTAATAATCGCATTTTCTACAAAGTATTTTCAGTGTTGGTTTTGAATTTCCAAATTTCAGTTCTGTATGTGAATTGGATTTGGATGTGTGTGCTCTTGCGTGCCCCGTCGTCATGAGGGTACAGGGTATACCAAATAAAGAAAGGGAACAAAAAAAAAAGTGCCTGCCTCCGTTTGTTGCCTCATTCCGTTTATGCTAAGTGGCAAGCGCCGACGCAAGCGCAGTTCGCAACGGCGACGGCGACGTTGACGTCGACGTCACATCACTCGGCTCATCTCATTTGGCGGGCTTAATGCATACCGCACCCCCGCTCCCCATCATACAAAGACCCTGCTGAATCCCTCCCCTGCGCTGGTTGTCAGTGTTCCGTGTGGAGTTTGATTGAAGCCCGCAAATTAAAATGGCCAACTGTGGCTGTGGCCCACGAATGCAATTCTCACGATTTCGCGTCATTTGTTCATCATTTGTGTTCCACACACACACACACACACACACACACACACGCACACACATCGAAAGAGAGAGAAAGAGAGAGAGAGTCGCATCATCATCATCTTGTAAGCGATTCATTTGGGTGTTTGCAACACACACAAGATGCCCAGATTCCAAATTCATGATACCAAATCCCCACGTCGCCACATCGCCACATCGCCCCATCCAGCTGCACATGATTCAAGATGCGAAATTCCACAGCGCAAGTCCGGTTTGTTGCCAGCGCCTGATCAAATTAACCATTTAAATAAAACATTTGTTTTGATTTTCGCTTAAAAAATAAAGAGAGCTTCAGCGGTTTTGCGGGGAGGTGGTGGGATTATGGGTAGGTGGTGGGGGAGGGGGAGGAGGGTTGGCAGATAGGTGCACAGTGCGAGATGCTGATGCCGGTTGACAGGCGTACACACAAATCCTCGTCGTTGGTAGCTGCTGCTGGCTCCATTCTCCATCTCCATCTCCATAATGATCATACTTTAAGATTTTGAGAAAACTTTAATTCCAGATTATCACAGCATTTACTCGTACTTTAAGCCCGATCACCGCATCAAAAACATATTCAATCTGTTGTAGAACTCTCTTTAATTATTATACTTAAGAACTACGTGATAATATCAGGGCTTTAAATTGAAAGGTGAACCGATTTTGGGACCAAACTGAAGCTGTAATTCATCATTTTTGTTAGAATCAGTTAGATGCACCGATATTTCAATGAATATCTATTGTAACAATTTTAAGCAGTAACAGAAAAATAATGATAATATGAATATCTATAGTAACAATTTTAAGCAGTAACAGAAAAATAATGATAATATGTTGACCAGCAATTAAATATATCTAACTAAAAGATATATAGGATTAATCGAAATTCATTTATTAGACATACATAAATTTAATATTGTAAAAAAAAAGTTTGAAAACCAGTTTGAAATGTTTTTTGTATGGCATTTCCGCAAAAATATATATAAAAAGCACAATATTTAACAAAACATATATATATATATATATAAATATAATTTAAATTAAATTGATACTTAATATAATTTCATGATCAATATTCTGTCCTTAAATCAACCGAAATGATCAATATAAAGTCATAATTTAGTTTCAAATCAAATTTCGATCAAGAAAAACATAAAATATACTTTAAATGGTTGAATCAAAAAGTGCGCATTGCCAAAATTGGCTATTATAACAAATTGTGTGTTCAAGATGTGATTATGAGATGTTCATAAAAATTTGCTTCTGGCTTTTTTTAATGAATATATATTGCATGGAATTCATTAAGAGACGAACAAAACAAAATGACAACAATAACAACAGCAACAACAATAAGATGGCTAACAAATTGGCCAGAACTGACATCTGGGGATGATGATGATGCCAATGGACAGGCGACAGTTCAAAGGAGTCAAGCGATGGTCTGGTCTGAGGTGGGGTGGCTGGGGATATATCATTTATTAATTGTTCTTTAATTTGTGTGGGAAGCAACACATTGTTGCCCCTCGCATTGTTCCCCTTCCCCTGCCCTGCCCAAAAAATACACGAAATGAAAACGCAAACTGACACAAATCAAATTATCAACATAAAAAAAAAATATTAATAAATAAAAGCAGCGACCGCAAACAACAACAAATAATATATATAAATTTGATTTTATTATTGTTGCTCATATTAAGATGCAAATTAAATACAATATACAACAACTCATTAAAAGCGCAACTGGCTAATGACCCGATCCGAAAGATGCTTCCAATTTTAACGCCCCAAACTAACAGCCAAAACTTAATAAAACCGGCTAGAAAAAAGTCAAACGCCTACAGAAAATTAGGACTTTCAAACGGGTGTAAAAATATCGATACTTTCGGCTAAGAATTTATACAGAGACTTTTTTTGACTCGTCTCTTATTTAATAACTACAAATATTGATAACTATATAGAAAAATCTAAATAAAACAATGAGCAAATGTCTGCTTAACTGAGAGGGTAAAATTTGTTGGTATCTAAACTCAAAAAACGACCACTCAGGAATTATTCAATATATATGTTCCAGAGAATCGTACAAAAAATCGTATTATTATTAATAAATTAATTATTAATTAAATATGTTAATACAAATAACACAATCTAAAAATAAATGTCGACTACGTGCGATAATTATTGTTATTTGATTTAATGTACCATTTGAAGCTAAACAAAAGATCAAAATATATTCATATATAATATGAGAACAATGGAACCCTTTGATGTTAGGTACAGTTATATATAATCAAAACTGGTAAATGTATAAATCAGGTAGAAATAATAACATAAATATGTATAAATATGTATATATATATATAAATATGTGTGTACAGCGAATGAACAACAGTTAATGCAATAACAATAATAATAACAATAATAACAACAAAGCGTTAGAGAGATCTGTAACGGGGAGTGCTCGACTTGAAGATGCCCTGTTTCTACAGATAATCTACTGAGTGGATAGTGTGGCTAACTTTACGATATATATATTTTATATTTAGGTATATAAAATGCAGGCTATTTGCATTAAGTATAATAAATAAATTTATTAATGGCATTAAATTTAATTTGACTGTTATGTTTGTTGCCTGAAAATGAAACTCACACGTGATCCAAATGCCAATTGCCAAAGTATGCGCCATCAATCCATCAATCAGTCAATCGTCGTTTTCAACTTGGCCCACAGCCATCGCTCAGACGACAGGTTGTGCTGACTCAGGCTCAAAGTGGGCCGCCACATCCAAAATATATAAATCTGCATATAAACAGTTTGTATATTATGGCCATGTTTGGCCATCATTTTGCGACATTTGATGTAAAGTTTATTGCGCTTATTGTTAGCTGTCTGCAAAATTTGCTTAATGTGCCATTAAAATGCGTGGCGTGTTGACAAAACCGATCGACTGTCAGGCCTGAACATATAGTACATATATTCACTCCGCTCTGTGCTCTGCATAATATCGGCCAAGCAATGCTTCGGTCCCAAAATCGTCTCCCAAAACGACAACGACAACTCAGAAAATATCAAACATCAAAGTAGCGCCCCAAAAAGAACCACCCGAATCGATATTATTATTCAGTCTATTTTGTGTTTGTTTTCGGGAGCAATAATATTGCTTAAAGCCCATATAGCGTAATTGAAAGAGCTCTTTATATGGTCCGCATGTCATGTTAAGCAGCTGTTAATAAATACAGCACATTGATAAACGCATTAATATAAACCACAATAAGAAACTGGATTAACAGGGTATAATGACAACAGTCAGAAGGTAGTATCTCCGTATATTCTCTGTATCTCTCTATTCATCGGAATTAACAGTCATGTCTAATGCAGTTTATCGATTACTTACTTCATTTTCGCAGTATCGATCAAAATCGTTTAAGAATTTGCAAAATTCTAATTATATAAATCATTTGTACAACATTTGTAAGAATCGGTGAAGAAAAATCAAATGAATATCATATTTTCTATATATATATACATACATACATTCATTAATTCATACATACATAAATTCATACTTGCATACAAGCATTTCTCGACTGGTGTTCACACAAAAGAAGTTTCACTGTAGATGCGATAAGTTTATTGGTTGTTAATTGATTTGTTAAGCAATTAACAGCGATTGCTAAATTATGCAACTGACTTTAACTAGCTGTAAATACATGTCAAATAATTATTCACATTTAAAAGCAATAATTAACAGTTGGAGGCAAAATGCCAACTGGATCGAATCATCACTGCTGACGTGACGTGCGTTAAAAGGTGTACTTAACTCAACCAATTGCATTGGCTAATCACAAATTAGTTATAAAGATTAAATGCAACTCTGAAAAATATATTTGTATGTTTAGCGGCTTAAGAATAAAAAGTACAACTCAAATTTGTTTTGAAAAAAAACGCAAGTTTTTATTGACTAAACTCACAAGAAGAGCAAAAACACAAATAAATAATTTAAACAAAAAAAAGATGGTTTTTAACTTTATCTTCAACTTCATCATTGATCTTAACTTAAACTAAATACTTTAGCTAATTTTATTTGCCGCTTGGCAAAAATGTTTTGCACAAAAAAAAAAAATTATTTATATATAGATATATATATATATATATATATATATATATATATAAATATATATTTTTATATGTGGTATTTAGTTATAGTTAATTACTGGAAAAAAGTAATTGGGTTTTGTGCGCGTTTATGCTGCTGTTATTGAATATTATGTGATAGATCTATGTAGGTTTATATATACGTATATGCTATATAGTATTTATGTATCTATATCATTTAAATATAGGAAACTCTGTAAGCGGCGTATACTTTTCGAAAGCACCTAAGAACTAAACAACTTATTCACTAACAAAATATCAAATAGTATTTGGGTTAAAATTTCCGAATTATGTAGTTTACCTCTCTGAGCGTTTACCCCCCAGTGTGTGTGTGTGTGTGTCTCTGTGTGTGTGTGTGTGTGTGTATGTGCGTGCGTGTTAATCCCTAACTATCGACCATTTCTAATCCACATTATGCGTCTTTTGCTTCTTAGCTTGTTTTGTCCACACACAAAATATACAAATTAAAAAAAAAAAAAAAAAAACACATCACACATATTTAGTTGCTTAGGATCCCTACAACTCCTCCAAGCAGCGGACATTGGTCAGCATGATGCGTGTGAGGCGCCAGACCTGCTTGGCGGCATTCTCGAGAGCCCCCGGCGACTTGCCCTTGAAGAGATCCATATTGGGCAGGAAATAGTGCGGACAGCGTCTGCACTGCAGGCACGAGATCAACTGCAAAAATATCCCATTGATGCGATCCGCAATGCAGTTCTCCTCCCACTCCATCTCCCTCGGATGCTTCTCGCACTCGTACAGCAGCAGTGTCTTCAGATGGTATGACGTCACTGGATTGCCCGGCAGGTCCAAATGACGATCGCGCAGTGTCTTCAATATGCTAAGGCAACGGCGGCGACTTGCACCTGCAACATAATCAAATATCGGTTAAGTGTCACATCTTTATATATATATATATCTATATATATGTAAATAACATAATAATATATCGATATGGAAAAAATTAAATATAAAATGCTAGTTGAAATACTCGGAAGAGTTCGACTGCCTTTATCCTGCATAAGGTTTCATATGCTTATATATATATGTAAACATATAAATATATATATATATATATATATTTGTGTGTGTGTATATAGAAAAAGTTTAAGCTTTCTGCTGTAATTCTAAAAGAAAACTGCACGGTTAATAAAGCCATCGACACACTCCCAATATGAAAGATATATCTGAAAGAGCATGGCTTTTATTGCTATCAAAAATTAATTTATATCGTTATTTGGGATGCATAAAGCTTTTCATAAAATTAAATTAATTCGATATGGTAAACGATTATTTATATTTTTAATCTGAAATTTCTAATTTTCCTAGTCACATTTATCGCCTTATTGACAAAAACGGATATGACTAAATCGGCTCGGCTATTATTGCTTATCAAGAACCTATATATATATTTTTATGGGATTGTAGATTCATTCAACCTTCAGTTACTTTAGCAAGTTATATTTGTTTTCATTTTTATTAATTTTATATTGATTCACGTGAGTTCAATTTGTATTATGAAATTGATATTACAGATTTGACACCCAAACGAAAAAGATTTAAATTAACAATTAGATTGAAAAAAAAGAGGGAAAACTTGACAGACTCGTAAGTTGTAGTATTTGACATAGTCAACTTGGCAACAACTTTAAAACATATCATAATTCCCATTAAATATATATATTATTTTATGGATGGTAACTGGCCTATTACTCATATAATTAGCACTCAAGTGTCCAAAATGTACAATCAAAAAAAAAAAACATGTGTGTAATTTGATAAGTGGGAGTACCGCGAGTGGTAATTATTTCACTGACTAATCGAATTTGGGGAAACTGTGCAGTTAATTTGCTGATAGTTGACAATACTTGCCATGTCCAAGAAATAAACACACTTTCTAGTAATGTTCAAGGTGTGAACAGACAGATTGAAAACTAGGCCGCGACTAAAATTATAACTACAACTACAACTAAAACTACAACTACATCTACAACTAAAACTACAACAAGAACTACAACTACGATTACGACAACGAATATGTTGTGAACCGGTTTGATTGATCAACCCACACAGCAAACTGACGTTTGCAGCACATAAATCATGGAGTGCGTGTGTCAAGACCTGCTAATCTCAGAACTGTACCTCCGATAATCATGCGTAGGGCACACGTAGATGTTCTGTTGTTATTGACAAACCCAAATGCTAAGTAACATGTTGTTATAAAAAAAATAAAGAAAAATATAAATTGAAACTAATTTTGAGATTTCAAAATAACTGATAAGCATACATTTATATATATATATATAAATACAGATATAGATATAGCTAGAGCTAATTCTATTTAAAGTGTTTGAAGTTGAGTGGAAGTTCTATAATTCGATACGAATTTCACCAGTATGCGAAATATAGTTTATAGATCTCAACTTCAATAATATATTCTAAATAATGCCAAAATGATAAAACTCTGCATTTAACTTATCCAAACTAAATAGATCATTTACACAGTTGAGTTATGGGAAATTTGTAGAATATTTCAAGCGCATAATGAATACTCAAACGAGAGATCTGATAAGTGTGACAGGCAGCGTAATCGATATACGATATTGTGATATTGCGATAACGACATTGTAATCGATCCGAGTCTCAGTTGACAGTTGGTAAAAGCACGATTCCAGCTAAGTAAATTATTATGCGACAGCGCATTAAATTAAATGCCAAGAAGATCCAACTTAGATCGAAGAAGATCGCGGAACAAGACATTTTCTTGGTGAAAGAGGTGGGCTGAGGCAGACGGACGGAAAGACGAAGATGACAACAAGGAAAGCACACGAAATCAATGTGAGGCCCTGAAGATTTGATTTCGATTTGGGTCTTTGGTTTAATTTTTATTTATTTATTTTCTTCTTCTGTTTTTTTTGGATTTTGAAATTCGCTTTTGTCGTCTATGGTGGCTTTTTGGTTTTTTTTTTTATTTTTTTTTGTGTTGTTTTTACTTTTCTTAGGGGCCCCAGCGTCGTTGTTTTATTTATTTGTTGACTTTATCTAATCGCTGAGATTTAAAATATTTATAAAATCGTTTAGAAATTTATTTATGGCTCAGGCACTGGCATTGTTGATATCTACTACTTCTATAACAACAACAACAACAACAACAATAATAATAAAACCAGTTTGCCTGACTAACCAACTTAACGGCCTTATAGCTATGGTAGCAACTGCGACTGCGACTGCGACTGTGACTGCGTTTTATCTGGCTCTGATCAGCGGATTTGTGCGCGTGGAGACGCAAAGACATTGGGCTCAAAGACCGGCCAAATGGGCCATCACATCCAATAGCTGAACGCAACTCAGATTTATGGGCCGCTGCACACTCATAATCATATACGGAACATATCTCATTTCTTATCTCTATGCTCCGATAAACGGATGCGTTTAAGGCGTTTGTGAACTTCATTTAAGTTGAAAGTTAATTGAATCTGATTTGACTCTTTGAAATGATCAATAAGCTTTTGATAAATTCTAAAATATCTACACTTGCAAACAAAATTCGTTCTAAAATTATTAGATCAGGATATTTCGCAATTGTTGAAAAATTAAGGGCAAGTTTATTTAAAGAGATCTTTCTATAATAAATTGTCAGCTTAGCTAAAAGAAACTTAAAAACAGAATTCCTATTGACAACAATTTTGTTTACATGAATTCGTGATTTAAGCATCTATAAATATATTTATTTTTGGTAAAAGCTGTACTGTAAATATTAAAATTAAATTATTTAAATAAATTTAACAATCAAATATCAAGTTTTAAGAGTGAAAGGCTTTATTTCCGTGCTCCAAAGCACTTCTTATCAATTGGATCTAAGAAACTGGCAATCATATAATGTGTTGCACGATCGTTGCCACCTGATTGTGTATCGTGTTGCCAGATCAAAATCTAATTTACGAGCAATTATGAATTATTATTTGAAACTACACTCGCTGATTGGTTCGAAATAAATCAATTACATTAAAATGTGTGTCACTGATTGTAAGACCCTCAGCTAACAACGGGTTTTTGAGGGGGGTCTATGATTCAGTAGCCCAGTTACTCATTATGCTAGGTTTCTAGATTTATAGCCTAATTTACCATCGGAGAATATTAGTTCTATTAGTGACTGTGCTAAAAAGGTTTTTGGTATAGCGGAACAGGTGGAAATGTGAACATTTTTGGATGTGCTTTTAAATTCTTAATTTATAATGCTTAGTAATAAATTACTGCATTTCATAGATAAGGGTTTCGGTTCAACCAAAATATCACAGGCTACTTAAAGTATATTATACTCCTATATCAGTTAAATGGGTATTACTTCTGGAAGACTTAAGGCTAATCACGAAGCTGTATAATGATGATGATGAAATGTTGTCTATATTAAATATCATCTGGGCTCTAACTAAATTTTGTTTTCAAAGCTAGACTGGCAAAATAATTAGTTTTTAGTGATTAGACAGACACATTTGAAGTTTCATTTGACTATCTTTTTGCAATATTAATATTAATATTAAATGCAAAGTTGAAAAATTTCAAAAATGATATTGCAATTTTTTGCCGACGGCAATTTAAATTCGGATTCAGATTTGAGATGGAGCAATTTAAATGCATATGGGGATGGGGATGGGGATGGGGACGGAGTTCAACTCACCTTGCAGAAGACGATTCTCGGCGTCCGTAAAGCTGAGCACCCAGGCATCGCCCTCCATGGCGGAGTTCTTGCCCTGGAGTGCGATGCACTCCTTGGAAAGCATATCGAATCCCTCAGTCTTAACCTCTGCAACAATATTTGGATGCGGCCAGGGTATACCCGGCAGGGGCCAGTGCGATGCTGAGCGCGGCCAGAGGCCGGCACACTTAAAGGCGGGCGTAATTTGGACAATGATGCGCTCCCTGATGCGCAACTTCACCTCGGTGGTATCAGCTATCATCTTGACAATGTCGCGATAGGCGCACTTGTCGCACGCCTGTGCCACCAGCGTCTGGAATCTGGAGCGTATCTTTCGCGCCGACAAATAACCAGATGCCGTAATGAACTCCACCCACAGCGACATGGATCGCTTGCGCCCATCGCTCAGCTTGAGCACCGCACAGCCCGGCAAGGTGCCATCGTCGACAAAATTGAGAACACCCATCTGATTCAGATAGATGATGATTTCAAACTCTGTGGGTGAGATCACTTCCAGGCCCTCGAATCGTCCATTGTAATCGTTGAGGGAGGATATGAAGCGTGGCTCCTGCACCTCCACTTCTTTGAGCACATCCTGCACGATGCGACAGACCTCCTGGATTTGTTTGTGGATCTGCGCCTTGCGCACCTGTACACGATCCGCACAATATTTGTTCATTTGATAGACCATCTTGGACTGTGCCGCGATCATGTCCGACGGCACCAGCATTATTGACCCGGGCGACGACGTCGTGAAGCTTTTTATTCTTTTGCTTTTGTATTTCCTACTTTGTTTTGTTTTGCAAATTCAATTCGCTTTAGGAACTGTTATTTCTTTTGTGTTCGTTAAATTTCAATTTGACTGCTCTATGCGAAACTTCACAGATGTTGCATGTTTCTTCTTTCTTCTTTGTATTTTTGGGGCCACAACACAAAAAAAATGTATAACAAAATTGCAATTGTTTTTTTTTAAATTCTTCTTTGTTTTTTTCCTTTTTTTTTTTGCTCTTATATGTTTTATATTATCACGTTGCGAACGAAGGCGGCGGCGGCGGCGGCTTTTTGTGTGCTTGCGTATCACGTGACAGTCACAGTTTGAGTGGAGTTCGCACGCGTCGCAGTCAGAAGCGTAGTCGCAGTTACAGTCACATTCGAGATGTCGCAGTCGAAGTCGAAGTCGAAGTCGCAGCCAACTCGTGTCGCGTGTACTCGCGCCATCAACTCCAAGACATTGACTGATTTTGTATGGCGTGCACGCCGAAAGAAAAGTATCCGCAGTCGCAGTAGCAGTCGCAGTCGCGGCGCTGCTGCCCAGTCTCCATCTCGCCATCTCCCCACAAACACACACGCACACATTCTTGAGTCGGCAGTCGGCGGACGTGAGTGCGAGTGTAATGGCACTACAAATCGCAATACGCTTGGTCTGCTGCGCCTGCTCTTGCTCTCGCTCTCACTCTTGCTCTCTCACTGTTCGTTTCATAGAGAGCGCACATAATGGCTGAGCGCGCTCTCAGCGTGTGTGCATGTGTTGGTTTCACTCTGTGTTTGTTTAATGCTCATTTGATTGTTTGTTTGTTTGTTTAATCAAAGCGCTATAATGGCGACAAGCTAAGATAGAGCGAGAGGGAGCGAGAGAGAGAGAGAGTCAGTCTGTGTACTTTCACTCATTTGAACCCACACTTTAACCCACCCCAAAAATGCAACCACTCCGCAAGCCCCTTTGTGTTTCGTTTGTAAGTTTTCATTTGCTTCTGTTACTGTTTGTCGCTTAGCTCCGCCTACTTTTTCGCTCACACACATACAGGCGGACTGTATGCCTGGCAGACAACCACATAGATAAGCACTAATACAGAGAAACGCCGCTGTATATTTCTCTCTCTATACTTATTAGGGTTGTGCCTGTGGGTGGTTTACTTTGCTAAGTGTTAGTTGGTGGTACGCGTTGTGAAAAGTTGTTTTTGTTGCTGCTGTTGTTGTTGTTTGCCGTTACTCGAATTACCAATAAATATCTGACCAAAAAGGCAGCTTGGCAGTGGCTATTTAGACATCTGATTTATGCAGAAAAGTCTATTAGCCAACCCTTAATACTAAATTACACAAATACTCGACAAAATATATTGCTACCAAATACATTTTAATGCAATTTGTAACATAAATATCTAAATTTCAGGTAATGGAATAAAGTTTTTTTTAAAATAATATATTAAATAAAACACAGAAATAAATAAATAAATCAGATAGGCCTATAAATATTGTGTAATACATAAAACATAAATAAACTCAGTTGTAGATTATGAAAAATAGTATTTTAAATATGAAAAATAGTATTTTTTATATATAAAATGATAAACAAATAACATACACATATTTAAATATACATAACTAAATCTAGGCACATAAATAAAATAATGTATTTACATTAATTTCTAGTTGCTTTTATATTTTTTTTTAGGAAAATAGCAAGCAATCCGGAAATAATAGCGAGGCTGACAGATTAATTTATACGTGACAGGCAGATATATATATATAAATGTGTGTGCTTAGATGTATATGTATCTGTGTGTATGCCCACAGTCGGCCATTACGAAAATCTGCCGAAGCTTCATCGTTCTAAGCCCGTATTAATGCATATCTAATTTGATTAATGGACGTTTAACACGAGCTTCTAACATGCCTCGCATCAAGTTGGCCTGTGGGTGGCGTCTTCGAGTCGTAAATTAACACAGAAATTGAAAGAGAACAATAGAGAGCGGTGAGAGTGAAAGAGAGAGCGAGCGAGAGAGGGAGAAAGGGACAGAGTGAGAGAGTGACAGAGTGTGGCCCATTGAGGGTATCATATCTTGGTTTTTATGCGCAGTGCGGCAACATTAAGTTCCACTTTAGAGAGTGGCAAACAAATTATTATGTATAATTCAGTTTGAACTGTGTGCCGGAACCTGCATTAAGATAAAGCTAATTAACACCTCAGCCCCTCGAGGGTCCCAAGCGACGACTGGCTAGAGTATGTGAGATGAGGATGAGGAGAGAGGTGGAGGGGAGGGGATGGGGTGCACCCTAACAGCAACGCCCATAAGTTTAAAGACCAAGATGTTTTTCCACATGAGTCTATCATTTTTCTTCACTCTGACTACAAAAGCGATAAGCGAAATGCGGAATGGAGCTAAATTGAGTTAAGGGTCCCGGACATCGAACCTTCTGCATGTACCTGCCTCTTGCTTGTGCCGGACGGTGTGCCTCTGGATTGGTTGCATGTCATCGTCGACTATGGAAATGAGTGGCCGTTAATGTGCGAGAAAAATGCGCTGGGAATCTCTTTAATGGCCGCGTAAATGTGGAAAATGATCAAAGGGACACGAACTTAATTGCGTCCATTATCGGGCTCTTTATAGCCCCCCGATATCTGTATATGTTTATATAAATATATATATACAAATGGGAAATGAATTATGCAAACGGCCCTAAACTCCAAATGCCCAGCGATTCCAATAAGACATCTTCATTAGCAGCAGCAGCAGCAAGTGTCTCAAGGTCTCCCCTGGATTGGCTTAGCTTATGACCATTTTATCGATAAGATAAACGCAATCGATAGCCGGCCGTAAGATTAATGCAAGTTAAGCAGTGCGATCGATACTCGATCAACGTTCAACGATCATCAGCGATCTCCTCGAGCCGTTGGAGTGGAGCACAGCCAGCCAGCACGGTAGTCGTCTCGTTTAATTAAATTGTGTATGTTTTCTGTACGCTTACCCCTACCTCCCTCCCACCACTAGCTTCCACCCGCTAACCCCTTCGACGGATGAGACAACTTCATTCGCAGCGGTTGCCCTTATCAATAGTCCGAGATCTGCATTGATGAGGTCCTCCTTGAGGTCCACTTTGGCATTGACACATACGCTTTGTGGTACCCTCCCTGTGACCAAATGAGTAAATGGCGGAAAATTAAATTCGCTGTGGCGACAACTGCAACAATCCAAAACCAACTGTTGCTCAGCCACATACCCTGTACTCGATCCCATTCCATCGGAAACTGATTAATTATTAGGTTCGACTACAAATCCTAAAAACTTGATCAAAGCAGAAAACTGAAATAATTGCAATCATTGCTACCCTCTATCGAATCGATATTTATCGATATGTTTAATATACAGATTAAATATATTGCAAGTTAATATTGATTACAAATCTTCTTCATTGTTGATGTGGTCAGAGGAATATCTCTTCAAGGGGTACAGGGTATAACAAAAAAACAACACACTCACCTACACACACACACACACACACACAGAGAAAAAGAGAGAGAGCGATAGATTGCAATCGCTGGCAACTCACAACATTCCCTGCTGCTGCTCCTGTTCCTGCTGCTGCTGCTGCTGCTCCAGCGTTGGCGATGGCGATGGCGATGATGATGGTCCCTGCTCAGTGCTGGACACAGGCAGGAATACCAGCAGCAGCAGCAGCAGCTGCAGCTGCTACATGGACACGACACGTTCCTCGTAACCCCGCCGCGTTTCCCCCGACATTTTTTTTCTCTTGACTTTGTACCTTTCCTTGCTGCCGCATGTTTTTTGTATGTGTCCCAATATCTGTTGCAACTACTACTTGGCTACTACTTGCTTCGTGGTGACACTTGGACGTCGACATGTTCATTTGTGTTGTGTTCCTCAGCGCCTTGTGGGCACTTTAATATATATATAATATAAATATATATATAAATTCCGCATTCTTCTTAAACTTGCCTCTTCAATATACATTTTTTTCAAAAACTCTATATTATTATTATTTTGTGTTTTGTTACAAGTTTATTTTATTGCAGTTTATTTCCTAGATTAACTTACAAGTTAAAATCATCTTATATGATTTTCAATATAATGCCGAAAGCGATATGGCCAACATATAAATGTCAACAGATAATTGGATAAATCCCAAATTGCTTCTGCTCTTTGTGATTCTCCACTTGAGCATAATTGGCTGAAAAGGTAAAATTGTGTCTTTGACTTGCGCTCAACTGCACTTGTTATTCTAATCTCAAGTTGGGTCAATCGACAATGGAGATTCGAAAGAGAAAAACAATTCAGAGAATGGGATTCACAGAATCCGAAACAGAAGCGAACCTTAATTAGGGCACTGCCCAAAATGCCACCTTAAAACCCCGACTAATTGACAATCTCGAGAGATAGAAAAAGAGAGAAAGAGAGAAAGAGAGAGGGAGTTTGGAAGGGAGATGCAGAGGCAGAGGCAGAGATGAGAATTCACAATACAAATGTCAGTTTGGATGCGAACCCATTTCAAATCCATGCTCACACACACACACACACACACACACACATTTGCGATCATCGATCATTTTCCAATTGAGCTGGCCAAGCTCTGATAATCTGCAGAGCTGCCAGCACGCATTGCGTTTCATTGTGCAGTCGAGTTTGTCATTTGATATGATGGCAACGCTGACAGCAGCCAGCCCAAGATGAAGACGGCGATTGAAGAAGGGCATTATGGAGTGAGAGGAACATTCACACTGAGAAAAAATATACAAAAAAAAGGAAAAAGAAAAGAAAATTAAAGAAATAAAGAAATTATAATAAAAAGAGCCAAATAGATATAGTTATAGGTATATATATATATATATATATATAGAGATATAGATATTGATAAAGATGTAGATTTAAATAGATAGATATAGATATAGATATAGATAGAGATATAAATATAGGTAAGGATATAGATATAGATATTGATATAAATATAGATATATAGATATAGATATAGACATAGATATAGATACAGATATAGATATATATATATAAAGATATAAATATAGATATAGATATAGATAAAGATATATATATATACATATATAGATATAAATATAGATTAGATATAAATATAGATATAGATATAGATTTAAATATATAGATAGAGATATATATATAAATATAGGTAAAGATATAGATGTAGATATATATATATGTAGATATAAATATAGATATATAGATATAGGTATAGACATAGATATAGATATAGATATAGATATAGATATAGATATAGATTTAGATATAGATATATATATAGATGGAGATATAGATATAAATATAGATATAGATATAGATATAGATATAGACATAGATATAGATATAGATATAGATATAGATATAGATATAGATATAGATATTGATATTGATATAGATATAGATATATAGATATAGGTATAGACATAAATATAGATATAGATATAGATATAGATATATATAGATATATATATAGATAGAGATATATATATAAATATAGGTAAAGATATAGATATAGATATATATATATATATAGATATAGATATAAATAAAGATATAGATATATATATATAAATATAGATATAGATATAGATATAGACATAGATATAGATATAGATATAGAAATAAATATAGATATAGATATAGATATAGACATAGACATAGACATAGATATAGCTATAGATATAGACATAGACAAAGATATAGCTATAGATATTGATATTGATATAGATATAGATATAAATATAGATATAGAATAATTTTTTTTGCTGAGTGTAGTTTGCCTGGCGCTTTGACATGTTCAACTGGCGACATCTGACCTCTACAGGCTCAGCCATGTTGCTGTTGTTACTATTGTTGTTGTTGTTGCTGTTGTTGTTGTTGTAGTTGTTTTGTTTTTTGTTGTTGTTATGCGGCATGTGCAAAGGTCAGCCGGTTGCAGGCAGCGACAGCCGCAGAGCTAACAACAGAGGGCATTGGCATTAGCATTTACTTACCTGTCTGATCAGCTATACACTTCTCTGCCCTTACCATCCCTATCCTCTCCTCCCCTCCCCTCCCCTCCCCTAACCAGTCATGCTTTGCTCTGCTCTGCTCTGATCTGCTGTGTTGTTGGCCAAGTGGCGCCTGCATCCCGTCGCGCTGTGTCTGCATATGCGGAATATGCGTGAGCGTCGCTTAACAACAACAACGAGCCGCATGCCTCATGCCTCATGCCTCATGCCTCATGCCTCATGCAACAAGCAATCTTTTGGACAGCGCCAGCGTCCCGTGTCCAGACATTCAAATCAGTGCCAGTTTTCGAGCTGAGAATTGCGATGCAGTCGCAGTAGGAGTCGGAGTTGGAGACTAAGACGGAGACGGAGAATGAGAACCACCACAGTTGCAGGGCTCCATCTGAGCCCCCACTTGAGCCCCCACCTGCGACGCACACACACGCACACACACACACACACATTAAATTCAGCGACATGCGGTTAAATATGCTTAAGTTTTTCCGCGGACAACTTGAAATTAAGTATATGCCACAGAGCAGCGAAAGAAAGAGCACCAAAATCGTTGCATGTTGCAAGTTGCAACAGTTGCTGCTGCTGTCCTCATCAGTGTTGCCATTTTAGCATTTTTCCACAACCAACCCTCACTTTAAAGCTGACAAAGGCTGCTCCCCAAATTTAAATTATATATTTATTTTTTTATGTACTCTCAAAATAGATATTTTCCTTAAATTTGGAATCATAAATATTGTTTAATCAAGAGTTTTGATCATTGAGGCTTACGCAGATCAGTCGTCAATCAGTCATCAATCAATCGGTCCATCCATCAGGACTAAATTCTGATTAGACATTAAATTCTCCAACAACTATTCTTGAACTTTTGAACCTTTATTCCGATTGTTCAAGTAATTCTGATGTTTGTCTGTTTTACTGTCAATCGGTCAATCAATCAATCAGTTAGTTAGGTCAAACTGTATACTCTAAGGGGCATAATTTCCTCTCATTTTTTGGCTTCTTTTTGCTGTGTGCTGTTTTGCTTTTGGCAGCACTCTTGTTGCCACATAATGAGTCTCCTCCATATCGCAGTTCCCATTCCATGTTCCAAGTCCACTACCCATTCCCAATCACAATCCCAATCCAGTTGTGCGTCCGTCCCATGCAGTTACCTTAATTTATATATTGTTTGGCTCTGTGCAAATATCAACGCGCTTTCTTGAATGTGGTTAATGCGACTTCTTAGCCATTATCCATTCATTATGACCATTAGGCTGTGTACCAATGCCAGTTACCCCATCCCCCCAGTTACCCCCCCCTCCCCCCCGGCCCCATCGCTGCTGTATCTCTCTTCTTCTGCTCGCTGCTTCTGCTCCTGTTGATTAATTCCCGTTCCCCTGTTTCCCTCTGACATTCCCAGGCCATCGTTCTCCGTTTATGGCTAAGATGCTCTTGATAAAACAATTTGCAGATCTGGGATCGACTCAGCATTTAATGGGAACCTCAATGTCGATGAGCTTCATTTTAGAATTGTTCCTCATTCTTAATTCAATCATAATATATATAACAACAAATTCCAAATTATACAATTATAATTTTATTGAATAAATCAATTTTAGACCTTAATTTAATTCACACAAGAACTCATTTCTCAACCGATTGTTCCTTTAACAGCTATATTAAATAGTTATTTCATAGAAGAACATGTCTGTCATCGGATCGATCGATAATGGCAACTATATGATATAGAAGTCCGATCCAGCTGGCTCTAACATATATGCTGCCCGCAGCTAAAATACCAAAGTATAAGCCAAAATTCATCAATATAGACATAAAACTGACTGAGTTCATACAGTTAGTTGGATAGATGGAACGGGTTGACTTCTGGTTAAGAATGTGCATACTTCTTCGACGTGTTGCAATACGCTATACGACAAAATAAAAGAGGTATAAAACGAGTGGAAAATGGCAATATTTTCTGTTGACTCTTTTCTGAGCCGTTGGGTGTCTTATCTGGTCTGAATTTAAATTATTGGCAAAGAAATCGGAGGACAGTCTGGACTTACACTTATATTAATGCAATGCAAGGCGGTCCTCTCAAATGGGATGGATCGTGTGATAACTTTGCTCGACTCGCAAACAGATCGAACCAGCAACATGGCAGGTATGAGCCATTAGCCATTAGTCTCATGTTAAGGCCAACCTAAGGAGGCAGATAGAGACACACAGAGAGAGAGAGAGAGAGAGAGAAGGCCGGAATGAGGGCGTGGCATTGCTCAGCTGAAGGCTGACCATAAACATGAATATGCTATTATGGCTCCAGGCTGTGGACCACTTTGCGCTGTATCCTCGCTGATTAAAAGGAGCCAAAAAAAAAAAAAAAAAAAACCAAGGAACAACAAGTATTTGTTTATTCAATTAAAGCGACTATTGAATATCCATCAAAGTCAAAGAATGAAAGTCTGAGATGAGCGGGCAGGGATGGAATACCAAGGGCATAATCTCAATGCCAGATCAGAGATTTCTCAGCATAAACCCAACGAATTTATGGCTATAAAAACATGTCTCCTCGCTCGTATTCTAAAAGTGTTTATTTTGATGGCCACCACAGTCGGGGCGCTAATTAGGACGTGCTGCAAACTACACAGCTCTGCAACGACTGCAGTCGTCTCCAGACGCAGACCCAGACCCAGACCCAGTCTCAATCTCAATCTCTCTAAGTCCACGTCTCAAGTCGCATCGTATCATTAAAATCAAAATCAAAATCAAAATCATGCAAACGTTTAACAACGCTACAAAACTTGTCGCTGCATATGGGCGAGGTGTGGGGGGAGGGTAAAAATTGAGGCGCTGTGCAATACAGTGTTGGAGTGTGTGGGGCGGGGGAGAGATAGGATGGGTCATCTCTATTGGATCGTAAAAACGCGCCGTTACAAGCAGTTGGCACTTGGCAGTTGACAGTTGGCTCATAAACTTTATAAACTAATTGCCAAGTTTTTCACTAGAAACTTGCCGTTTTTGTGCTCGCTGTTCAAAATACCCTCTGAGCCAACAGTGTTGAATGGGTATATTAGACCTTTGTGCTAATATCTAAAGATAAATTTTGAAAATAATTTTAAATGCCGAGATATCTTTACTAAATAAATAATAATAATAAATATATAATAATAAAAAAAAAAGTAATACAAAAAAAAAACTGCAAACAATTTTTAAAGATCAGCTTGAAATATCGGTAAGGTAAGGTAAAGTCTGCTAACTAAAAACTTTGATTTAGTCCATTGAAAAAGATGAAAATTGTTGTTATTGCAAGCTTTAATAATTGAGATTACTTTAGCATAAAGCTGCAATCCATCAAATAGAGGGGAAAACAACAGTTATTAATTGATGCGATTTCTATGATCGGAACAGAGTATTTAACAGTTAGTTGACTATTTGCAGCTATTTATTTTGTGTGTTACTGCAAACGGCTCACAATTTGTAATTGAATGCATGTAAATTCATTTCATATGCCAACAGTCGTAAAATCAAACATTTAATGTCTCATATCTGAGAAGTCAGAGAAACCCAGCTCATTTTCTCTCTCTCTCTCTCTCTCTCTCTCTGTCTCCAAAAAGAAAAATAAGAAATATTGGTGGAAAAAAGGAGGAGGAGGAGAGCCAAGCTGCTCAGACTTGAGTGCGTAAATATTATCGGCAAGTACACTTTAGGCCATTAGCAGGCCATTTAGCAGACAGCTTGCAACGACTCCGGGAATGAGAACGAGAATGAGAATGAGAATGCGAATGAGATAATTTTGTGAGAGACTTGCAGAAGAGGCCTGCCTGCTATCTTGAATTATGTCAGTTTTGTAATTTTATGCGAATCTTGTTAATTGTGCATAAGGTTTGCTGCTGCTGCTGCTGCTGCTGCTTGTCCACTTCAATCCCTCTTCCGATTTGCCCTCGTCTACCCCCCCCCCCTCCCCCACACGCTTAAAAACATGCACGCAGCAAGGCACGCAACGAAAGACTTAGGCAACGAACTCGCGACAGAAACGACAGCTGCATGCTATGGCTGTGCCACAAATGACCATGAAATTGAGCAACCTGCAAACAACAACAACAACAACAGCAACAATTTGCAACAACAATAACAGCGACTGTCAACTCAATAAAAACAAAACATACAAAAATGACCACAGTTGCTATCAGAAACCTGTTCAAGCTTTGCAAGAATCAAATTAGTATATAATATATATATATATATATATATATATATATACCTATATATACCTATATTCTGATGACTTAACTCGGATTTACATTGATTTTAACATAATATTGATAATGAGATTGCGATTCGAATATATGTTTTATGTTTCATATTGAACAATCCCAAAATCAACCAACTAAATTGAAAATAAATCAATTTAAATAGCTTTGCAGAGAATATTCAGATTTTCTCACAAAGCATGTAGCACATTTTAGAACAAACGGAAAATGTATCAATCCGTTAAGACTATGTACAAAATGAAGATGAAGATATTTGCAACTGTTAAACTGTCTAAGTTAAGCTGAAAGAAATTAGTAAAAAAAATATGGGATAAAAACTAAATCAGATAACCAACTATTTAGACTGATATACAATTAATTTTTTTGTTAACAAATCTGCTTAAGGTGTAAAAATAAAAACCCAAAAAAAAAAAAAACACTGCCTAAAACATTAAAGTGTTAAATATTTACTTTCTTTACGGTGCAAGTGTATCAAAACTTCGGCAGATTTATGCAGCTTTTTATCATATATATTTTTTTTTTTTTGTGTGTTTTCTGTGATTATTTTATTTTTTTATTTTTTGGCGCCGCCGTCTTCAAAATCGCATAAATTGAGGTTATTAACGCGCGCTTAGGCCACAACTCATGTCAAAATGTATCAATGGGTTCCATATGGGGAATATTTATATTTTTGTGCAGCTTTCGACGCCGGAGCGCCAGAGAAAACCAATAAAGGCTCCAGCAGCTGCAGGCAAATATATATCGGTCGGTTAGTGCAGTGTATCTTTGCACCTTGCCACCTTCCCACCTATCCCCTCGACTGGACTGCCTGCCAGACTGCCTTACTTGCTGACTGCATAGGATAAATTATTTCGGGACAAGCAAAATATCACTTCGATTAATTCAAACAAAGGCGAACGCAAAGCTGAAACCGCATCTCGCCTCCAACATCAACTCCACCTCCAACTCCAACTTCAGCATACGGCTTTGGGTCTCCCTTAGTCTCCCAGTCTCAAAGTTGCCGCGCCCAATGCAAATAGAGTTCGCATTATCGACAGAACGCACCAGAATTGAAATAAAAAAAAAAACGCTGTGCGCATTGCTTCAAAATTCCCGGCGGTCAGAAAAGGATACAAAAAAAAAAAAAAGAAAGAAATAAACCAAAATAAAAAAAAAACATAATGTAAAAAAAAAACAACATGCAGTCGTACGACTTGTTTATTTGGTATTGAGCTTAATTTGGACATGATAAGTTGCTCGGACGGCGTTGCCGGCAACGGTCGGCTCTGCCTTTCAAGTCTTTCTTTCGGTCTTTACAATCCAATTGATGTTTTACTTGCAGGCCGTGTGCCATACAATTGCCTGAGTGCGAGAGAGATGGCACCATCGATTCATTACCTCACAAAGTAGTTGCTGAAAGCCTGCACTGAATACGCCCCCAGAAATTGTCTGCGTCTTCAGCTATGCAGATTCTGTGGACAACGTTTTTCCCTTAATTGATTTACCAATCAGAGAGAAAATGCAAAAAGTGTGCCTTACCAACTTGGTTTTTTTCTTTCCTTAATATTTGAATTTTAATTCGAGTATTCTCTAAAGCATTTCCACTTTTTCTTATATCTTTGTTTAATTTATAAATTTTTTACTTATTTATTTAATCAATGTGACCTAAAAAAAGGTCAGCAATTTAATATTCAAAATAGAATTAAAATGTAAGTAACAAGATTATGAAAAACTAATAATTTTAATTTAAAATGGAAATGAAAATTAAAAAGTAAATTGTAAATTTTGTAAATAGGAAAAAAGAAAATCTGATAAAAAAAAAACATTACTAATTTATTTATACGGCATCCATTACTCCCTAGTAGCAAAAGTAGAGCCAAAATGCTATTTTATTTTCCATGCTTTGTAAATTTCCAAAGCAATCGCAATATAATCCGCAAATAATTATTTATTTTACACTCTGTGTATGTGGCAATAATAGAAAAATCGAGAGCAGAGCGAAAGCATTTTTATTTTATTTATAATTACCGCTTGACTCTGCTTATTTTTCCATTACTCAGTTAAAGTTTGTATTAGTTGCAGTAGCAATAGCAAAATGAAAAACTAGAAAGGAAAAAAAGGCAAAGCTAAAGTTTCAAAGGAGCCAAAAAAAAAGCGCAGTATTCATTAAACTTAAGTTAAAAGCTGTTTAAATTATCCTACTTAAGGTCTACCGATGCACTATATAAAAAAAGGGATCGCAGCTGAGGCGCCTCTTCACAGCAAAAGTGTCTTAAATTGCATGCCCCAAAAAAAATGGCAAGCAATAAGAACATCTCAAAAAAACAAAAAAAAAAAAAAAACACAAGCAATTTAGGCCAATTTCGATTAAAATCAATATTTACAAGGCAAATGTTCTGGGTGAGGCCTGGGCACCTGGGGCATGGGTACATCATACAGCATGCCACCCCTTGTGGGTGGGTGGACGAAGGACGTGAAACGGTGGACAGTGAACGAAGGACGGGAGGGGGCTAAAATTACGAATTTTAACATGACGATGACAGAGACGGAGACAACACACACAACACACACAACAAGAACAGCAACAGCAACAAATCATGCATAATGCGTCAGTTGGCTGTGCTCGACAGGCAGATACCCTCTCAATTATATATATATATATATATATATATATGTTTATCTGATTCTCTATTTCCTACGTGCATTACAATAATGAACCATAAATACTAGAAATAATCTCTTGTACTTTTTTATGGTTTAAAAACATTTCCTTTACAAGAATCGTTTAAACATATCAAAATACAAACAATGATAATATATATATATATATAAATATATATAAATATAAATATATATATGCATAAACAATCGATATGTAAAAAAAATAAGTGTATTCACTGCTAAGGGGTATTCAAAAAACAAGTCTGAAAGATTAGTTTGGAGCGCTGACCGCTGTCCGCTGACAAAGCCAGAAAGTTTGTGGAGAATCTTTCGGAGAGTCTTTCGTGCAGCGCGATCTGAAATAAACAAGGCGTTTGCCCCAAGGCGTCTCTGGCGGTTCGATGCGCAACCGTTTTGGGGAAGATTCGACGGGTTGTCGGCTCCGACGTCAGTCGCTCGTTTTGTCCTAAAGAGCTGTTGATGCGTACCAAGGCCCTGACTGCCAGCCTGCCAGCCTGCCTCCAACTCCCTGACTGTAAATGTTGGCTTGTTGGCTTGTTGGCTTGTTGGGTTGCTTGGATTGTTGGCTTGTTTGCTGGCCTGGTTGTTGGTCGCTTGGTGTCTGGTGTCTGGTGTCTGGTGTTGTTGGTTTGCTTTGGTAATCACCTTTTGTTATAAACACTGTAATTAGGGCTTCATTAAAAGGGTGGTCCCCGATTGTCTTCGCCTGGCATGCCAAGCGGCTGAACGGTTCAACGTTGATTGAAAACGTCGCCTTCCGTCCGGCACTGTCCACCACGATCCACTACTATTCAAGCAGGTACATCAACAGTATGGAGGTGTGGTACCGGGTACGGAGTACGGGGTACGGTCATGTAGCGCCGATCAACAAGCGTGCCACGCCCACAGCGCACGCCTCATAAATAATAAGTGAAATGTGCGTGCGGCTCGAGTCCCGTCGCACAGTGGTACCAAAGTCCCCCAAACACACAAATTGGACTACCAGCTACCGTTTCAATCCTTCAACTAACAAAATTTAAATTCCTATGCGAATGATTAAGGAAACAGAAAACATTTGGTATTAATTATGATCTTGGATTCATGAATCGATAATGCATTGGGCCCAGTGTGCGATGTGGGGAACCCAGAGCTAAACAAATAGCGAGCCCAGCATAATTATAGCATGCACAAAGTGTTTTTTAAGAAAGGGCGGACAGTTGCAGCGCAGTTTATTCACCTGCCGTCCCACTGGGGCATCGAGATTCCGGAGACCCACCGCAACGTACAAATTTCACGCCTCGAAGCTATTTGCAACAGAGGTTTAAGCCGAATCAAAGCCACGACTAGTGATTGTTCCAGATGCCAACAAATAAGCGAAGATTTCATAGCATTTTAGTTATCGGATTATAAGGAGGATTCTTTAATTCGAACTTTTTCGTTGGCCGGTTTCAATAAATATTGCAAGCTTCCTTTGAAAGTGCAAAAGTTAAGGGAATTCAATTAACAACTTTTTATACAGGGTATTCCAAAGATTCAGCTGTTGTTGTTTACCCTGATAAACGAAGTGTGCTTAATCATTTTCAGTTGCCACAATTAAAATGCCATCAGGTAGACGCTCTATGACGTCAGTGATAGAGGCTAAGAGCACCACTGCACCACTTGGTCGATTGATCACTTGATCGAGTGCATTGGATAACGTCGCAAATGTCACTGAGAGCATTTGTTTTCCCTATTTTCTGCTTACCTTTTTTTTTATTTTATTTAGGTTTTCAATGAGCATATGATTTATGTTTCTACTATTCACATGTGCGGGCCAACCTGTTCCGCTCTCAGCTCACCTGGAAGGACCTTAGATAAGTGGAACTGATATGGAAAGTCTAGTTGTGGCAAGCTGCTGCGTCGTCTTCTTCCTCTTCTTCTTCTTCTTTTTTTTCTCTTTTCTATTTTAGTTCAGCTATTTGTGTGCTTGAAGCATATGTTTTGTGTTTTTGGGATCTACTCAAAATAAAAGTGTCAAAGTATTTCGCTAATAAAGAACTATTCGTCTTTCAGCAACATAAATATAAATATAAATAAAATATATTAAATAAAAAAATATTAAATATTCAATCTAAAGCAGATTATATTTCTGTAGTTCATAGTTTTATAGTTGAGCAGATATGATTTACATCAAGTTGAACACTTTGAACATTCAATTTAAATATATTAAATTTTCATATTATTAAACTAAATATAAATATTATTTTGTTATCTGCAATTGTGCGAATAAAACCAGATTGACGATATTCTAGGAAAGCACATGACTGTCAAATATAAACTTGAATCTCAACATTGCCAATAAAAATTGAGAGTTAAAACAGCAATTCAATAATTTTGTGAGAACCGATGTAAATAGTCCCATTTTAAATCCACAAAGGAAGCTTTATTATATTATTTCATATATTTTGTAATTATATTTGATGTGCCTATTTCAAATACATAATTTAAATTACAAAATTAGCGTTACTTAACAAGCCACGCCTCTTTTGATATGGCTCTAAATAAGCTAAAAAAAATGCAGCTGACTTTTCATTTGTCAGTTCATTTGTTGTGCCTATTAGAAATGTTGTTGTTGTTGTTGGTGTTTTTATTGTTGTTGTTGTTGCTTTCTTTGTTTGTCTTCGAACGCAGCGGGCTGTCGAGCTGAGGAATCCCCCCCCTCCACCCAACACCCATCTTGTTATCCATTGATAAGAGCGAGTGGCGCCTGCGCCAAAATATTTTGGATGATCTCTTTTGGACTGGCTTAACTTATTGACTGTTGTTGTCATTTTAATGTTGTTTCCAATGATTTTTATATTGCACTTGTCGCAGTACTCAAGCCAGTGGCCAGTTGCCCCCCCCCCCCCCCCGCTCTAGCAATGCCCCCCTGCTGCTGATACCGCTACCTCCGCAGGGTCATAAACATTTATCGGTTACGGCTCATTTGGGAAGGTAAAAAACACACAAATAAACAGTCAACAGACAGTAGTAGGGGTAGAGGGGTAGGGGGTAGAGACAGTGAAGAAACCACCTGACACATGCCACACCAGACAACTGGCAACCAGCGTACGGAAAGTAAGGTCTGCAGATCTTCAGATCATCCTTTCACTTTTAATGAACTTAATGAACAGCTCCATAAATCATCATTGGAGCAGACCACAAATGTCGTTAGTTTGTCGCGCTCATTAATGGATGCCATCACGGGTGTGTCTGTGTGTGTGTGTGTGTGTGTGTGTGTGTGTGAGTGTGGTGTGGGGGAGGGCGAACCCCCCGACGGATGAGGTAGAGCTCGTTTTTTACCTAAAGAGCCGGCGACCTTTTACCACTATTAACTGCTTGCCACGCCCCAATGTTGCGGTAGCATTAGGCCAGCCAACAACAGTAACAACAACAACAACAACAAAAACAATTCACGCTTCTCGACAACATTGTAAATTGTATGGCTATTAATCTATTGTTGTGGCGCACTCGGAAATTAACTTGCCACATCATTTCTGAGATGCTTTACTCAATTTTGGCTGATCGTTGCTCCCGTTGAGAGCCGCAGGTGCAACATCAACTTCTTTGTAATATTTTTTGTGTGTATTTGTGTGTGCGTGTGTGTGTGGATATGTGTGTACCTGGGTTGATGATGAGCTTGGCTTAGTCAATTGACATCCAAAAGTGAAATGAGATAGTTGAGATTGGTTACAACTAATTCATGCAACATGTTGCCCAACTTTTATATACTTCATATTTCCAGTTTCCATTTGTGTTTTAGTTTTGTTTAAAACAATTAAATTTTGTTGTATTTATTAATTATTTTTAACATCTTATTTATTGAGTGTCTTCGATCTTTCTTCAACTTTGGGTTTTTTTGCTATTAACATTAAAATTCTTAATTTTATATTTAAAATAAACATTGGAATTGTCGATAAAAAACAAAATAAAAATGTTCAAAATTGTAAATATTATTTGTAGTATTAATTAATTTAATTTGAAATGATATAAGTCACAAGACAAAATAGAAACTAAATTTTTAGATGATTAAAAAATGATTCTATTCCATGTCTATATATATCTATATATATCTGATATTTTATATATACTTTTTTTCTATTGGTTAGACAATTCTAGCAATAAATTCTCTTTGTTTTTTTTGTTTTTTCTCTTTGTTCAGCTTAATTTTTGCTAATATCATTTGTAGTTAATAATGAAAGTTTTGACTTGGATTCTGCATATGCCACTCAAATTGTGAATCATTCATTCTTCTATGTGGCAAGTCGATGCATTATGCTATTTATTTACAACAGCTGTGGCAATAACAACAGCAACGCCCCGTCCACGGCTATATATATATATATATATATATAAACATTTGAAGAGGTAGCGGAACAAAGGTACTAACAATGGTCCATTGTGGCCATTGAGGCAGCGTCAAAAAAAATGTGGCAAATGCGAGTGCTCGACAATTGTTTGAGGCATGTCGCTTATCGGGCTTGTTAATCAGTTTACATCAGGCTCGCTGACTTTGCTGAATGCTGCCTCGAGGCACAGTTGCCACAGCCTGCATCCTGCAACCGTCTGCTATTCCCCCCCTCTCTCTCTTTCTCTCTCTCTCTCTCTCTCACTATTTCTTTGCCGATTGCGCATGCGATTGTCGACCCTTTGAATTTGATGTTTGGTTTTAAGTTACCATCAAAATGATGTACAGATTTGACACGTGATTAGAAAACATGGGATTTGAAGCAGAGCTACCCTTGTATCTAAATCATCAACTATGCTTCCTTGCCGCACCTCTCTCAACTCCAAGCCGAGCAAATCTCCCATTTAGCCAGGGCTTTGTTTTATTTTACAATCCCCTTGAAAATGCTTTTAGGTGCGATTTGTGCTCCGGCGAATTTGCAGTTGTGATTATTATTCCAGTTTAGCAGTTGCTCTCGCAATCTCAATCGGGCTCTGCGGCTCCAAATATGGGTTTACTATTTACAATGCCACACAATGCAGCCAAGTTGAGTTGTATTTGGGGCGTAAAGCGGCATGTTCTTGTTCCACTTAACGATACGAAAGATACCCATATATATATATATATATATATACATATATATTTATATCCCTGAATCCTTGTTACTATTAACCATGCATTCCACAAACACAAGGCCCATTGACAATGTTATTCTTGTTGTTGCATGTAATTGTTTTTGTTGCTGTTGTTGTTGTTGTTGTTGTTTCATGTCGTGTTTAGTTGTCGTTATACCTCTGTGTGTGTGTTTATGTGTGTTGTGAATGAGTGTGTTCGTTCGAGGCGAATTTGTTTGTTTTATGGCCGCATAAAATTTAATGTCGCATAAAGTTATCGCCTAACGAGCTCAATGGGCGCAAGCAGCAAGCAAGAGTCGCCCTGTTGTGCACGTCTAGTGCACCCTGTCCCACTTACATGGCATGTATTATGCCATCTCGACTCCCCACAACTCTCCTCTCCATTCCACTCCACTCCTCTTCTCTTCTCTTCTTTCCTTTTCTCTTATTTTCCAGTTGATGTTGCAAACAATTTTAATTTGCGTTGCATTCTCATTGCTCCGCAGCTATTTTCAGGCGCTGCAAAAGTTTTTATTTCTCCTTTTACATTTGGTTTTTTTTTGCTGCTGCTCGATTGGCGTCTTGTAATTTGAGCGTAATTCACGTAAACAGCGAATTCCAATGCTGCAGATGCCATCCTGCAACGCAGCAGTGGCGTCGCCCTCGGGGGTATCCCAAATAGCCGATTGGGATTGTCTAAAAGTTTCCTAAAAGTTGACAAATGTCTCGCATAAAATATTATTTTTTTTTTTTATTAAAAGATTTTTAATTTTAATATTACTCAAATCATTTTAATGCTAATCATTGATAACGCCGACGGCTTTGTTTGTTAATCTGACATTTGGATTATTTAAAGTCGAGACTTTTAAAAATAGCAAATAATAACGGCTTAAATATATATTTTTTTTTTTTTTAGACAAGCAATTGTGACACATAAGACCGATATTGTTGGTTTATTATGCCTTAATGTAAGTAGTGTAATAAATGCATATTAATGGAAATCTTGTCGAATTTTTGTACACAAAAACTCATCTTTTTTTGCTTTTAATAATTATACAATATAGTAAATAAAAAACCTGAGATCATAATATCTTAGGAAAAGTTGCTGACAAGCGCATGAACATCTGCTGATCAATGAAATATGTACTTTATCAATAAAATATATAATTTATGCCTCCTTCTGCCTATTTCATAGTTTTGCATAACTTCATTTGACAATTTTCTCCCTTTTTTATAGAGGATCAGAGTATAAAAGTCAGTTTGTGTAAAGCTATAATATTTTAACGGTGTTCAAAATCACTTCAGATATTTTTAATTTTTATATATATAATATAATACTTGAATTAGCTGAAACCCCCCCCTGGCTGCGACGCCTCTGCGGAGTCATTTTGCTGGGCAGTCAATTTGTTTGACACCTCGCGTTCATCAATGAGCAGAGCAGAAGTTGCTTGTCATTTACCAACCAGACTGTCTCTCTCTCTCACTCTCTCTCACTCTCTCTCTCTCCCTCCCTCGGTCCAGTCCTTTTACCTTGCTGCTGTCCTTGCCGACAAACATATCAATCTGTAGCTGTCAATGTGTGCGTAATTATTTCAGCAATTTGTTGCTGCGCCAATTGCAATTGCATTCCAACGGTACCAGCCGTTTTCCTCTCTCTTTTTCCATCCATCCACTCTTCCATCCTTCGTCACTGTCCTAATCTGGCTTTCTCCCATCTCTTCACTTACTCTATATAAAACCCCTTTCCCTCTGAGCTTTTTCTCATTGCTTGCATTAAAGCTGCATTTTTTTTTAAAATTTTTTTATTATTTATTTTTACGATTTCATATTTAAAAATGATTCTGAGAAAAAAACAAATAATTTTCTATTTAATTTTATAATTCAATTATTTCTTTCTTTCTTAAGATACTTTTCTCGCTTAAGATACATTTAATTATATGTAAAATAAATAATTTGAATAGCTGAAAATTCAAATTAAAAACTTAAGTGTGCTTTTTTTTAAATATGCTTGACTTTAATATAGTTATGGCTGTTGAAAAACAGAAGCCATCGTTTCGTAGTAATATTCTGGTTGTTCAATGAATCAGAAAAACTTTGTGTTTTAATTATGTAAACAAATCAATTATAAATTGTACAAAAAGAAATTTAAAAATAAAAAAAAAGAAATAAAAAAATTTGTGGTTTACTCAAACACGAAAATTGTAACACATGGCTAACACACTGAAAAAATAGAATGCTGTTTTTGTCTCGCTCTAAAATCCGTTGTGGAGTTTGCTGAAAGTATTTTTTGCTTGATGTTTGGTTTTTTTTTTATTTTTCTTTTTTTTTGCATTTAGTTTTTGCTCTTGTTGTGTGCTGAAATGTGTGAAATTTATTGCCAGCAATTTGGTTGCATGACATGCCGGGGCAATGCATAGCGATGCGATGCGATGGGATGGGATGCGATGCAACGCGTTGCACGATTGCGACGCTTGCAATAATTAAAAGCGGAAATGCATGCCACATGCAGGATGGGCAACGGGACTGTTGCTGCGGGAATAAAAGAGTGGAGGTTTTCAAGGAGGAGATATTGTGGCTTATGTGTGTCATTAGTCGCTAATGGGCCAATCCATCAAATGATGCACTTACTCTTTCGATCCTCTCTCTCTTGATGATCCTCCATTATGAATAATCAATTGGACTGAGCTGAGCTGGAGATCGAGTTGAGTGTTTTTTGGCGTCCATTTGATGAATGCGCCTCAGTTGCACACAGATGCACACATATAAAAAAATAAAATACATTCAGGTAGCTGCTAAGCTGGCCGAAAAGAACTCGGCGCACGTGCCGCAGTCATTTATCATGCAACGATGCTCAGCTTTCAACTTTAACCCTCGACCCCCTAGCCCAAAACGACTGTAACCGCATTCAACTCCAATACCCTACCCCAAGACACCGTCCACCGTCCACCATCCACCGTCCACCGTGTGGCAACTGGTATTTGTGGCAGTGGTTATTAGTGGCCGCTTGTATTGACATTTTGGCAACGCCCTTTCTCATTAGCCATAAGAGCGTTTGCTTACCAAAGCTAGCCTCGAACACTCTCCCAACTTTGCTTGATTTATGCAGATATGTCTACGTATACCCTTTAACCAGAAAGTGGGCCCAAAGGGGTATTTTCAATATGCGCCTAAAAATGCAAAATGCAAAACGTCTGTTTTAATTGAGCACAATTGAAGAGGCCTGAAATGCTTTGTAAATGTTTACAATGTAGTTTTATGAATAGAAGTGTGTACAGGGTATCTCTTAGTTGATCACTTTCTTTTGTTATAGCTCCTAAGCCTCATTGACAGCTCTTTTCTGCAGTGGTCCACAGCTGGCACAGGTATATTAATACTTTGGACGTTGCTAAACGGCAAAGTGATTCATAAAGATTACGAGACGCACACCTAGCTACACACACACACACTCGCACACACACTCGCACACACTTTAAAATTCCCACTCAATTATTGTGCTTTTGTTTTTAGTCAAATGCTCTGCTCGGCTGTGATTTTAATTTCCTTTTTATGAGGATGGCGCCATCGAAAAGGGCAACGGGGAGCAGCACAACTGGATAGATGAGAAGAGATGCAAGAGATGAGAGGCAGAGATGCAAGAGATCCACTTGCTTGCTTTAGCCATAAAGTTTTAATTATGTCCCATAAAGTTAGCCGGAGACACAACGCCCAAGATGAAGTCATAAAATCGAACACACAAAAAAGCCAAACACAAAAACTGAAATAAAGTTGTTTCGAAACAATTCAAAACGATTCGAAAATCGTTAAGCTGGGCCTACCTAGGAGGAGGAGGAGCAGATGTGTAGGAGCTACCAGCTGATAAAGGCAACGAGTGTAGGCCGAAACAAATCAAATCAAAGGAACTTACCGCACACAATATAAAAATCGTTTAGAAGTTAAGCACAGATTTGATTTGGGATCAATGTTCCAATTCAGCGATCTATTTGGAAACAGTTGAGGGAAATTCAAGCGTGAAACCGAATTCGATAGATTGAAAGAGTTTTTTGGTTTTGGGTTTGATTTTGTGTGTTGGGTTTCGGTTTGGGTTCTGGTTTCGACAGAAGCATTCGAGTGAGCCTGGAGGAGGCTCAAGGATCGTAGCCGATTTCTTTGAATCGCGCGCAGCAAACAAAAGCCAAATTCAGAAATCAGAATTCCACAATCCCAAGTCTTGTTATCATTTTAATCCGCTGACTTTTTTTTTTATTTCTATACTCTGTTCGGTAAATTAACTAGGCGTATATATTATGCAATTTCTACAGCATTACAAATTTAAAGAAATTAAATTATTATTTCTAGCTGCTAACACAAATACATAAATATTCCATAAGAATTTTCTTTAAAAATATGACAATATTTATAAAAAGAAATTAACAAAAATTCGACAAATTAATGCAAAAAAAATACAATTAAACAATTAATTGTGGCAGTTTACAAACAACGAAATTATAACAAAAATTGTTTTTTGTATAAATATAATTTAATTACATCAACTGCACTAAAAACAGAGCAGTTTGCCACCGGTTGACTTCAACAGCAATTTCCTTTTTTTTTGTTTTTATTTTTTATTCATTTGAACGAAATCCAAAATCAAAAATGCAGCAGCCGCCAGGCACTTGCCATACCAAAAACCCAAAAACCCAAAAACCAAAACCCAAAAAATCCAACCTGAGTTGTTTTATTTTATTTGTATTTTTTAGTTTATTCTTTTTGTTACTGCTGCTGTTGCATCAAGCGTGAAAATACCGCGAAATTGACTTTTTCTACCCCCCCTAACTGCCCCTCCGCTATCCACAAGCCTTGCCATGTTTCTATTTGAAATTCGAATTCCATCGCAGACTTTATGCATTATTTTTATTTGTGTTCTCTTTCGATGTTTTTGTTTGAAATATTATCAAAATGTAAGCTCGAATGTGTCTACAAGCCGGGTGTATACGACTTGCAGATACCCTGCACTCATATCATGAATAATATATGAAAAATATATATTTTATAAATTTGTCAGTATGACTGTATTTTAATAAAATAAAAAAAATAAAAAAAAAATACATATTTGTTTATATATATATATATATATATATATATTGCTTGTCATAGAATTAGCTCGGCTTTTGATGCCAATCAATATTTAATTCTGCTCGTTGTTGCTTTCTTCTGCCTGTTACATAACGTTGCTATAACACTAATATACCCTTTTTAGGCATTTTGAATGGGTACAGGGTATACAAATAAGCGTTAACATGGCAACAATCGCCTCCTGCTGTGACATTAAATTATTGTTATTATACATTTTTACGACACTCTCCATTTGGTCAATGTCTTTCTTTCATTCTTTGTTTCTATTCTTCTTTCTCTCATTCTTCTTGTTTACTGTTATTGTTGTTGGATTTGTTGTTATTAGCATTATTGTTATGATCGTTATAATTTGAATGCATGAGAAGAATCGTTAATTATCACTCATCTGCATTCGATCAAATTAAACAAATTTTCACTGCTCGAATCTTGTCAAAATAAAAAATTAATTTTTTAATACGCTTTTTCTTAATACCCATTTGAATTGGGCGACTGGTATTATTAATAGAGTTATAAAATAGTGTTGTTTTTTACTAGTGTTGGAAAGTTTTAACATTCCAACACTGACTTATTCCAAGCAGTAAAATATGAACTTAAAAAATGAAATATTTTAATATATATTTCTCATATATATAAATTGTATTTTAAACTATTTTTATGTGACAAGCTGTAAAATAATGCGGTTGCCATTGTCCCAAAGGATCTTCAGTCATTTGGTATCCTTGAAGTGCGCTTTTCACAACTCTTGCCACAACTTTAGCTTCAGCACTCACAATTAATTTGTTTACTTCCTAGCGTTAATTGGGTACATTTATCAATAGGTAAATTTATTTATTTTTGCTGGTGTGGCAACTGGTAACTGGCAACTGCCTCAATTCTGGTATCTCTGATGGAATGCGTCAAGATGCGTTACGACCCCAAACAGTGTCGACAATTTTTGTCTGTTGTCCTGTTTTGTTGTCTGGTTATCTAATCTTTGATTAAAGTGCCGCTTCCTTCCCCCCCAGAACGCCCACTGATTGTTTCCTTCCGTTACACTTAACGCTTAACGCCCATCCGCAGAGACGACCACCCCACCCGTCCCTCTTGCTCAGCCTACCCCGAATTGCGCGATGTTGGTGTCCTTGTGTCAAAATCCAAAATCCAAAATTCAAAATTCAATTGTTTAGCCCTTTGTCGAGTTGGGAGGATTGGAGGATGATGTGCTGCGGAGTGAAAGTTGCAGTAATTTAGGTAAAATTGACATAGAAATCCATTTGTCAGCCCCTTCAGATTAAAATCAAGGATTTAAAATGTAATTTGATTCATGGGTTAGTCAAGAGCCAGTCTCTCTCTCTCTCTCTCTCTTACACCCTCTCGCTCTCTCTCTGTCGCACTCGCTGTTTGTTTGTTTCGCGGGGAACTGCGATCAAAAGAGCAAAGTGTGACCCCAGTAAAAAATCACACAAGGAACAGCAGCAGCAGATAGGCAGAACCAGGCATGATTGCAAGGACAACACCAATAAATGACAACAAATACACCCCCTCCCCACCCCTACCCTTCCCACACCGCAAAGGAAATAGACGGTTGAGGAGAGAAGGGAAGGAGAGTGGGGGGGGGGGATTGTGCTGACTGTGGCATGTGGGTTCTGGTTGTGCTCGAGGAAATGGGGTTGCGAATCGGAAGAGTGATTTTAACCTCGAATCCTGGCGTGCGGCGGAAGGATGCAAGGGTGTCCTCCAACTCAAATCTCCCGAGTGCTATTTTATGCCGAAGTGTGCCAGACGCCAGACCAACTCCCCATCCCCCACCCCCATCCAAAATTGCCCCTTCCCCAAATCCATAGAGTAAGCTGTGCCAGTAGCAGTACCAGTTGCTGGTTGAGGATGCGTCGGCGACGGCGCCAGCGGAGAGAGGCAGGCAGGGGTTGGAATTGCAGAGGGGGGGTTTGGTTTTTGTGCAACCAGTTGAGTCCATTAATCATTTTCTAATTTGTGGAATGTGGAGTGTGGCAGAGTGGAATGCTGCTGGCCCAAGAGGGTCGCTCCCTGCTGCCTCTCTCTGTCTCTATCTCTCTCCCTCTCTCTCTCTCTCTTTGTGTGTGTCCCCAGGGACACCGGGTTACAATTGTCAAGTTGTTGTTGTTGCTGCTCTGACACTCAAAATGAAATTTTCACATCTGTAATTTGTTAAGTGCGTTTGTTATTTCCATCGAATTATTTCACTTTTATGGGTTAAGTGCTTTTTGAATTATGTTGCTTCTTGCCCCGGATCCTTGAGGGTTGCCGCCGTCTGTGCCATTAGGCAACACTGGCCGGAAATATGCGATACACAATTTACCTAAATTAGTTGTCTGGGAATTGTCGTGCCTAATATATATATATTTAACTCCAACCAGAAGCTAAAACGATCTTAATAAAACGACTAGCAAAATCTTAAGAGTTCTTCAATATATTTTAGAGAAATAACAAATTTACTAAAAGTCAATTTATTTCCTTATGCATCTCTTTATTTGTTTTTTTCTATTGTTATAAAGATAATTATAAATTGTACAATTTATTGTGAAAATTTATAACATTTGTGCTGAACTAGGTTTTATCTTTTTTTTTTATGGAATTTCCCTTAAATTAATTTGTATTTGATAAATAGAAATAACTATTTAGTTGATTAGCAGTTTGAAATTCCTTAGACTTATATTTTGTTGTATTAAAAGACAATCTTGAATGTTTTCAGAACTGAAATTGAAGAGATTCCCAATTAAAATCAGATTCTGTTCACGTTCTGTGTCTGTCTTTGGCATGAAATATATATTTTTAAGAGTAGTCAAAAAGACATTTTCATCTGAAATTGCTGCCTGGAATTCGCATTTTCGAGAAACACTTCCAGCTCATAAATTTTTGGTAGCCAACTGACTGAATTTGAAGTTGATTTCATTTCATTTGATTACTTCATTTGCAGACGACTAATGGCAAAATTATTGTTGTTTTCCATTGATTCTTGCGACAAGTGAATATTTGCGCATTTGTCTTTTTGCCCAGAGTGAGTGGATGAGGCATGCATGTCCTGTTGGGAGGGTTTTATATGGAGGGGGTTGTCGATTGTCGAGGGTGTCATTTGGTAATTGTTACAAGCTGCCGCATATTTGGACAGTCAAGCACGACGCACACAAAACAAACAAATGTGTGCTGGATCAACCCTCGCAACAGGACATGCCTATCCACATCCTTAACATGTTGTAAACCGATACGCACAAAAAGACACCACACACACACACACACCACACACACACACCGCACACACAGCAACAGAAGCAGTCAAAAAAAATCTTGAGGGTTGTGCGTGTTGCGCGTTGCATGATGCGGAGCTGATTGTGTGTGCAGGGGAGGGGGGGGGAGGGAGGGTGCATTTACAAATATCATTAGTTTACAGTTGTCTGATTTCATTTCAATATTGTGATCGATGATGACATCGTCTACTGGTGCTCTTAGTGGGTTTGCCAACTGGGCAAATCCAATTGAAATCATCGATCCAAACTAGCCAAAGATAATCTTCATGTTACTCCAAAATGTGATAGCACTCGGGATAACATGCATTCAAGAAAACCTTTTCAACTTCATAAATCGCTCAGAGTTTTCTAGGCGCCTTCTTCAGGGTTTCTAGCCGGAACCGAAAAAACTAATTACAGAAATTATTCAATTTTTATTTTAATTTGATAATCAAGTCATCATTTTGTAAATAAATAAATCACATATTTATATTTTTATTACTAAATTTATTTGCTTATATTTGGATCCACAAAATTCTTTATTCTTAGCACTTATTTCCCACTCTCAATGAGGAAGTATTTATATATTGAATAAACATATTGCCGACAGTGTTGCAAAATCTACAAATATTAAAATGTAGCATTTGTGATTTGACTAGTCGGGCTTTAGGGCTCTCAGCATTTGGAATAATGCGTTTATTATATCATTAGAAACTGAAGCATCAAACTGAATGCATTTTATGGTCTTCCAAATGACTCCCAAAATGGCCCTCAAATGTACCGCAAGATGTTGCTTGTTTTTTTGTTGTTGTTGTTGCTGTTTCTTGTTTATTGTTTGTTCTTTGTTCTTTGTCGTCTTGCAGCCGCCCCTCGAAGCTTTCACAAATATGAAAAACCGGCGACATCTGCTGATCCTCTGCTCTGCTCTGCTCTGCTCTGTTGTTGGCGAGCATTCGATATGATTTGTGATTTACAACAGGTTTCAATTAACAAAAAAGAAGAAGAGAAGCCACTGCATGGCATAGTACACCACACACCACCCCACCCCACCCCGCCATACACACACTGCTTGAACAGGCCTTCCCAGACCTGCTGAGAAACACTTTTCGTCTACACTTAAAATGGGTATTTTCATTTCCTCAGTTCACATGCAACGCCAGCAAATCGAAGTCGAGCTGGTTTTGATATATCTGACAAATTCTACGTCTCACAATACTTTTAGTAGCTTAATGCAATTTTTACAATTCATCTTTAAAAAAAAATTATTATTATCTTAAATCGATTCTTATTTTTTTTTTTCAAAGCGATGCAAGAATTAAATAAGCTTTATCGATCTGCTTTAAAGGAATAAATATAAAATATAAAAATATACCTGATCAATTATATATATAAATACATATAATAATTATTATTTGAAAAATATTAATCTTATTAAACAAGAGCAAATTTATTAATATATATTTATCATTTTATATTTGTATTATATATAAAGAAATAATAAAATAAAAGAATGTTAACTAGTCTATTTATGCACTTCGTTTTGTTTTTTCTGAGTGTATATGCTCTTTTCAATTATTTATTTTTAATTTTGGTTTTTTTGCATTTTGTAAAAGTGAGCAGCTGAGAGGCGTTGACAGGGACATAAATAAAGATCGTTTAAGTATCAAGTAATGCTAGACGAATAGTTTGAAGTTTGATTTTGTTCCCCCCTCTGCTCTACCTCTCCCTCTCCCACTACCTCTCCCTCTCCGACTCTTTCTCTCTCTCTCTCTGTGTGTGTGTGTAAGCAGAGATGCCCGAGTTGCGTCCCGAGGGGCAAGAACAAGAGCAGTTGGCTGGTTGCTGGTTGCTGGTTGCAGTTGCAGTTGCAGTTGCTGGCTGCCTATCGACTAATTGAAGACAAGGCGGCAACGCTGGCGGCATAAATTAGACAACAAGCGAAACAACAAGAGTGCCATTAAGTGGATACCCCGTAAAAGTGGAGGGAGACAATGATGTTTGGTGGAGTGGTGGGGCTGGAGGGGGCAAATGGAAATGGAAATGGAAATGTCTGATTGATTGTTAAATGTGTATGAAATGTCGCCGCGACATATTTCAATTAAACATGCCCCCAGCGACAAAAATGTCGCCGCATTTCACTGCAGCCCAATCTCACATGGATACCCTGTAAAATAATACCCAGCCAGAGATTGGCTCAGCAACACCCAAATAGATTACAGATGTGCTTTGAATAGTTTGGTTTTGAGTTACCAATTGAGTTGCCCAAACTCAATTTGACAGAACTGATGCATTTTTGAAATGGTAATTTGAAGTAAAACTCGAAATCTGTGTAAAAAGCAAACCAAATAAAATGTTTTTGAATAAATTGCTGTATTCGACTTTTTGTGGAACACAGATTGGTAAAATTAGGATTTCGATTTCAGTTTAGGTAAAACATAACCCTCAAAATTGGCCAGATAAGATAAATACCATATTGCTGTCATCTCAGTAAAGTTTTTTTTGTTCTTTAATTTTTTTCAGCTTTTTAATTCTTTTCTAAAAAATTCTTATTATTACATTTTTTCTGCTTACATTTTAAAAATTTATTTAATTTAATAAAAATTATAACATTTTTTCAATATGCTTTGTAATGTTTATTTTTTTTTTATTTACTGAGTGTATTTTATTTAATTTCTAATCTTTATTTTTTTTAAATCCTAAATAACATTATTTGATTTTTTTATCTATTTACATATAACTATTAATAATATTTTATATGCATTTACTAAATGATTTATATAATTTATATTCGATATATTTTTCGATTTATTATTAATTTGTTGATTACAGAGCATCTGCTAGTCGTTGTCGATGGCATATATAAAGCATGAGCATAATCTTTGGGGCCCATTAACTTCCAATTGGAATTTGTTTAAATTCAAACATAATCCGCTCATAAACATTTTGTTTGGTAGCAACCCCACCTTTCTAGCTCTGAGCAGCTACCATAAATCACCAGCTGTATTTTGAAGGATTTTGGTATAAACTGAACTCAACCCAAGCACCCCTCTTCTTCACCAGACCAGCCCATGCCCAGCCCACCCACCCACGCTTGGACACGTGTTTTAGTGCGCACAGCGTACTTAAGGCTCCGCAGCGAAATGCTTTGCAACACTGGCCAATTTCATCCAGCTGGCGTTCATCATTCGCTCACTCAAAAAATCTAATTTCAAGCATCACAGAGCACAAAGCCAGGACGATGGGGCAAGGGGTTGTGGGATGTGGGATGTGGGATGTGGGGTGTGGGATGTGGGGTGTGGCAGGCAAGAGAAGCAGGTCGCAAGGCCAGTGTTCCACATCGCTAGCTTAACGATTTTAACTGCTGTCAGTGGAGTCGACTCCCAGTTACACACTTTGATGTCTTAATGCAAGCAAAAACACAAAAAAAAAAAAAAAAACAAGTAATATTACCGAAAATCCCGAAAAACCCAAAGTCAAATCCCAAGTCAAATCGTGAACCACCCTGCTTGCTGCATGCGATTTTAATCAAATGGATTTGTTTCTATTTTCTATCTTATTCGACTTTTGATTCTCATCCTGCATCCCCCAAAAATAGACAACATGTCAGCCCCTCCCCACTCCCACATCACGTCTTCCAAAGGTGAGGAGTGTGGGAGTGGGAGTGGGGAATGGGGAGGGGGTTGTATTATTTATTCGTTTTTTCTTTTGTTTGAGGAATTAACTGAGCCTAGTCGCAACAATAATTCACAATATATCCAAGTTTACAGAACTCGCAACAAATGACAGATATATATATATATATATATATATATATATATAAATATATATATATGTGTGTGTATATGTATATAAATATTACAAAGAGAACTTTAATGCTTTACTCGGAAAAAATGCATTTTCAAAGAGAATTGCAATTTTTAGCTACCAACTTTTGTATCGTTTCATAAAACTACAAATCATATAATAAGCAATTGCAAAACAAAATTTAACAATTATTTTATCCATGGAAATATAAATGATTATAATAAATTTGTTTTTAGTTCAAATAAAACCGCCTAACGTTAGGTAAGAGTCCATGCTGATGCATAAAATTATCTTTGTGGTGTTAGTGGTTACACCAACCAAATGTAAAAGCGAGGCCAACATTTACGTTCGCTGCCGTAAAGTATGCAATGTTATATTTATCCCGTACACACTACCAACTTAGTTGATAACAGCACCACAAAGCACGTCATCATCAAAACTCAGTCTTTTTAGTTCTGCAAAGTGGCAAAGTGTTTGCGCGCCAAGCTATCGATAGCGCGTGCATGGACAATTATCTCTATATCGATAAGTCGACAGCTACAACGGTGTGCAAGCAGTTTAGCCAACAACAAGCAGCAGCATGTTACTTTAACAGTCAATTGTCAGTCGGTTTCTTGTACTCGTTTGTCGTGGATGTGGGACGCTCCGCATTTTTTTTTTTGTGTTTTTCGAATTAATTATTTTCTTGACGCGCTTGAAATTCAATTGCAGTTCGTTTAACTGACGCCCAGTTTATTTGAGTGTATATATTAAAACAAACAATAAAGAAGAAAGAAAAAGTTTGCAACAATAAGATTTTAAACAGCATATAAACAGCAAAAAAGTGAAAAGCAAATTTTTATGCATCGCTTGAGAACCAAAACGAAACACAACACAGAAAATTTGCCAGAAGCGTATGACGAAAGCGAATAGCTCACAAGAGCAACAAGAAGAAGAAGTTGAGAAAAAGATCATGCGTGCTTAACGACGACGACGACAACGACGCTAGCAACACACACAAACACATGCAGCTGACAAGTTAGAGAGAGGGGCGCAGAGCGACAACAACTAGTGCCAAACAATGCAAGAGATAGACAAGAAGAGCATCGCAGCCAGCGAAGCAGAGGCAGCAGCAGAAGCAGCGCAGCCAACAAGCACAGTATTTTCACATAATTGACAACGAGCGCCTGCAAACGTGAGCATTACAACAACAACAAAAGCGAGAAGCCACACAAGAGAATAGTCAGCAAATTAGACGAAAAGAAAAAAACCAGAAAAATAAATAAGACATATCACAACACAACAACAACAACAATAATAGTGTGTATTTGTGTTTTATTTTTCTGTTTGTATTAGTGCAGCTAGACAAGAAAGCTCTTTGCTTGCAGTGTGTAAAAAGGCAACAGGAGCTTGAGATTTATTTGAAAAACCATTCACTGTTGCTACCATGCACATAGCGAAGGTGTAACAAAAATAGTGTTACTGTGCAAAAGTATTAGTGCAAAAAGGTCTCGCACGAGGTTGGCACAATAAAAATAAAACAGTGTTGTGTGCAGCAGAACAAAAAAATAAGTATTTTCTCTAAAACGCAAGCCGTGTTGTGTGCAGCAAATAAAAGTAAGCAGCTGGCTCGGAGCAAGACAACAGTATTGTGTGCACAAGCAAATAATAGGAAGTCTCTCAACATAAACACAAAAAAAACAGTGTTGTGTGTGCAACTCCAAAAAGAGTGTGCAAAGAGTGTGAGCTAAACTTTAAAGCTGAACTCAAAGCACGCTCTCAATTCAACGAAGGATCAATACCTTGCTCTGAATTGAACGAATTAGTCAATTCTCTCTCTGCTTTAAGCGACGAAGCCTTGCAAAGCAAATATGAAAAGCTTTTGGCAGCTATTACCGTTGCTGCTACTACTTCTTCAGCTGACCCACGTACAAAGTGTAGCGGAGGCGGACAAAGAAGAAGAGAATGTTACAACAACAACGACAACAACAACAGCAGCAATTGGAACTGCAACAACAACAATTGCAACAGCAGCATCTGGTCGACCACCGCCGCCTCGCATTCTGTTGAACAAGTGTTGCCAACAGGGTGAATATTTGAATGCAACAACACTGTCTTGCATCGCTGGGGCCTCCGAGTTGTGGATGCCACTCGTGTATTTGACGCAACAGTTGCGATTCTTTGAGCCCAAAGGGGCCAAGCCGCGCTTCATCAAACTTTTACCCAATGTACGACCCAATTGTGGCATGCAACAGCAGCAACGGGAACTTTTCAGCAGTCGCCAGGCGAATGTGGTCATCTTTCCCAATGGCACCATGTCCGTGCGGGAGCGTGGAATACTCGTTCAACCCAACAACTACTGCATCGATCAGGATGTGGCCTGGGTTTGCCTCGAACCCGAACTGGCCAGGGATGAAACGCAGCTAGTCAATGGCAACTCTGCTGTTGCTGCTGATGGCGCTGTTGCTTCTCCTAATCCTCCTCAGGCTGATGCTCCTTCAGCTCAGCCCGAAACTCCAGTTGGGACAATATCAGACGAAGTACGGGTTGCCCGAGTGTTTGGGCAATGCCTGCGGTTATGCCATAGCCGGAGATTGGCATGAGGCAACATTGAATCGCAGCACGGGTGCCTTGCAACTCAGCCACACCAATCTGAGTGCAACACAGTATTGCCTCGAGCACACCGAGCGATCGGGTGAGGTGAAGATCATCGCTTGCACCCAGCACTTTAATCAAGATCCCAGCAATCCGAGGAACAACAATAATAATAACATATCCTTCGGGGTTGAGGGTAATCTGCAGAAGGCTGTGCTCGATGTGGGCATCCTGATCTCGATTGTCTTTCTGGCTGCCACACTTGTCGCCGGGTACATGCTGCCGGCTGTGCACCATGCGTTGCACTGGCGTTGCCAGATCTATTACGTGTTCTGTCTCCTGGTCGGCAAGATTCTGCTGGCTATCGAGGAGCTCAACACGAGCTTAATGCCAGGATCAGCGAGCTGTTTCCTTTTGGCCATCGGAATGCAGTTCTTCTTTCTGTCCGCCTTCTTTTGGCTGAACACGATGTGCTTTAACATCTGGTGGACGTTCCGGGACTTTCGTCCAAGCTCGTTGGAACGTAATCAGGAATCGTTGCGTCTCCGGCTGTATTCGGCCTATGCCTGGGGTGTTCCACTGCTTATCTGTGCGATTGCCGCCTGTGTGGATCAGCTGCCGGACACGGACACATCCCTGCTGCGACCGGGCTTTGGTGAGGTCTTCTGCTGGTTCAATAATCGCTCACTGGCCATACTCGCCTACTTTTACGGACCCATCGGATTGCTGCTCTGTGCCAATATTGTGCTCTTCATATCGACAACGCATCAGTTGACTTGTGGCCTGTGGAAACGGGATGATGTCAAGTCATCGTCAGAGAAATCGGCGCTGGGAAAGGTTTGCCTGAAACTCGTCGTTGTGATGGGCGTTACATGGATATTGGACATCATTTCGTGGCTGGTTGGTGGACCGCATGGTGCCTAGCTGGTCACAGATCTGATTAATGCCCTACAGGGTGTCTTCATCTTTATTGTGGTCGGTTGCCAGCCGCAGGTGTGGATCGCCTGCAAGCGTCTCTGTTGCCCGAGACTGCGACACGATATCACCAATACCACAAATGGGGTGCAGCATTCGAGCAGCTCCCAGGGTCTGCCCTCGATGGCCAATGGCACTGAATTCACCCAGAACACCTCCATGAACATCACAACAACAACAACGGCAACGACAAATGCAGCACCAGTTACCCCCACACTTGAGAAGGTATCGCCAACACCCCAAACAATTACTTCCGGCAACGGTTCAAGTTCCAGTTCGAGTTCGAGTCCGAATCCAAGTCAAAATTCAAATCAACATTCGATGCCAAGTCTGGCGACAACTGCTACAAAGATACCCATGGAGACTATTTGCTAAGGTGAGTGTTTAGCATATATAAACATGAGATATGTACACACACACACATACACACACACATACACACACACATACACACACACATACACATCACACACACACACGCACATTTATTTCACACTTATCAGACTTATTAGCTTGTTGCGGCTAAGATTCAAACAAACAATTGTCACGGGTAAATCTTGCAACCTTAGCCAAATATACTCATATATATATATATATATATATATATATATAATGTATATCTTTATGTATCCATATCTATATATATTTATATATCCATCTATAGTGCTCTTTTCTTGTCTAACCTTTCTCTTGGGTGTAAATATATTTGCCCAATATACAGAGAGATACACAGAGTTGTAGATAAGACGATTTCCCTTCTCATATGAAAATTATGAATCTTAATTACCAAATAAATCATTTGTTGAAATTTTACTTGTAGCATTTTGCTTATAGCCTAAACGAACTCATAGAAAATGATTCAAAATTGTATAATGAAGTTGTGCAAAAGTAATAAACATGTAACAAGCAAAAATAATATATTAGTCGTTAATATATAATTCTTGATCAGCAACCAAGTCGATCAATCTGTTTTTGGATGAACAAGCCGATTTCAGAGATCTTGCATTTGAAATTTAGGTCGATACAAATCGACTTATTGATCAACTAATAAACAGATTTGATTGAGCAAAATGTATTTAAGTATTGAATGAACTGTTATCGGCAATATATTTAAAATCTTACTTATCTTGTATAATAAAAATCTACTCTAACAATATGATGCAATATATTCCAGTTCTAATCAGTGGTTAAAACTTCAATACATATTTAGAGACTTTATCTTCGTATTGGGTTACATTTTTTTATAATTATCTTGGGCGACATCAGCAGTTACAAAGTCTGTTTGGTTTTATAGCTTAAATCTGGTTGTTGTAAATCTGTTGAATATATCAAGCAGGGATTTGATTGAAATTGTTTTTTTTTTAGAGCACTTCAAATGCAATTAGTAATGGCAAAGAATTTGCAAATGTGCTGTTTTATTTGATGAGCGTGAGTCAATTTGCAACGCCCACTGAGTAAGTGCTGCTGGCATGCATGCCCAGGCATGTGGTTTCTGCATGCATGCATGCCTAGGGAAATATCGCAATTAGAGGACATATGCCCCGAATGCAGACAGGAATTACGTTGAAGATCTATCTTAACATATATAGAATTTCCAACAGTGATTTTGGGCGAGGCGCCGCGGCGCTTGTGGCATACTTTTGCAGTTGGAACTAGTTGCCTGGCTGCCAGACAACTGCTGTTGCCTGGTTCTTTGTTGTCTTGCCACATTGCTGCATTGTTTAATTGCTTTACGACCATGTGGTGTGCGGCCAAGTTAACAATTTCGTCTTCTTCACGGTTATGTTCCTTTTCCTCATATTTGTATTCTTGCATTGCGGGTTCACGTGAAGAATGCCATAAAATTTGTGAAATTGTGAAATATTTTCATTTCAATGTGTTTTTTTTTTTGTTTTTCACTGGAAAACCAAACCGGCGTCTCAGTCGTTCAGACGCCGCCGTTGGCAATTTGGACATTTCCTGTTAAAATTTCCACATGGCCATAAAATAATCAACGCAACCCTTGACATGCGCATACACTAAACTCACACTACACACACACTACACACACACTACACACACATACAAAACCCCGATCCTCTTGAAATCGAGCAATAACATTAACCCAAAAACTGAACAAATCTTCGTAAAACAAAATTGTAGCAAAGACGAACAATTTTCAGATAAGCGAGAAAACCAGACTTTAATCTACCAAAAACTTAATTACCTCCCCCCTCTTCACACCCATTAAGTTCCCTCTGTGGCTAGGTTATCATAGTCAATTACAATTCAATATAAATACAATTTAATGAATACATTCATATATTAAGAAACTCTTTTCGTTAATTATTTCCAATTTCAGATAGCAAAAGTTCGTTATTCAAAGTGCTTAATCAAAAGAAAAACTCACCCGAAACAAGTCGTTTTTAAAATGATGTTGTTGCTCTTTAAAACATATTTAATATTCAATTTATTAAGTTATACTAATAAATTAAGATATAGAATGATACTATAGATAGATGGATAGATAGATAGATATGTAGTCGATAGTCCGCCTATTTGTCTATTATTTTAATAAACCCCTTCTATTTCACAGTTTCGAATAGGGTATAGTCATGAAAAAAAAACACCAAAATGAAATCGAAATTGGAATTGAAATCGAAAATAAAATGATTCAAAATGTATTTGGTTTTTTTTCTGACTGCGTCATTGCCTGCCCCAAAAACAGAAACAGATGTCCAGCTGCAGCATAGTGTGTTGCGTTGTTGTGTGTGGGGGGGTGGGGGATAGTTATGGGAAAGCGGAAAGTCTGTTTACTAAGCTAATAATCAACGGTGTCCGAAATGACTGTTTGCGTGTTATTGCTGTTTTTATATTTTGCGTTTATTTAGTTGGTTTTACCCAAAAGACTCTCAGTCTACACACATTAAGCACACGCATATGCACATACACACGCACATACACAGGCACACACACATAACACACGCTGTTCGCGACTCCAACCTGCCTTTGGGCCATTAACGTTTCGGACTCTTACGCAAGCGACCTTTTTAAGCAACCTCAACATAAAAAATACAAATAAAGTAAAAAGAAAAAATAAAAAATCCGGGCTTAAAACTGTGCCTGGGTCAAGTGAACAAGTATGAAAAAATATACATACATATATAAATACTTATGAGCTCTTTCAACTCTTTCAACACATACCTTTTTCCATCTATATATATATATATATATATATATATATATATCTTTGTATACAAGTAGACGTAGCTCCGTTCATTAATTGAGTTTAGCGACAATTTTAATTTATACGTTCTGCTTTTTTACAAGTTATTATTGCAATATGGCCCATTTGCTTTTTACGCTCGATGTTTTTAAATGCCTTTCTACCAAGTATTTTTAAAACTTTATGACAAGCTGTGCTGGCAAAAATGAGAAATCACTTTAAATCTGCTTAAAGTCGAATGTATTGTGAATTGTTGCTAAACAAGAATTGGTCAGCAAGCATATGGAATTCTTTGTCGTTATTTTCTCTTTTTTATTTGCCAATTAGCAACTTTGCTTTGATTAGCAACTCAGATCCCAGAGATCCCAGACTCAAACAAAGTAGTTTGCTAACTTTTTAGATTTATGAGAACGTTTCTTTAAAACTCAAACCCCAAAATACTTATACGAGACTTGAAAAGAGAATAAACTTATATATATATACATGTTTTTAAGCAGTACACTTTTTTATGTCAATTATCATTGTTTAGAAATTAGTTTTATTTTTAGAAACAGTACAAAACAAACAAATATATTCAGAAATTATGTTAAATAACAAACAAAAACAATTATCTAAAAGGGTTCATGTAGCTTAACCAAGATTTTTAAATATTTAATATAATAGTCTAACATGAATAAAGTTATTTTAATATATTAAGTATGTTACGTATATGTTTGTATTTCTCAGAAATTTGCAAGTTAACCTCGCACGTACATAAAATACGTAAATGTATTTGTAATCGTTTGCTCCCCTTTTGTTTCCTCACATTTTTTGCAGAAAGCTGAGACGAGCGAAGACAATGCAAAAGTAAACCGAGTCCAACAACAACAACAATTGCAGAAGTAGCAGCAGCCCGACAGCAATGCTAATGAAGCCAGGCCGACAACAACAGCAGCAGAAACAACAACAACAAAAACAACAGAGAGTGGCCAGACTTGCATAATAGCAAAACGCTAAAGCTACAACAACAACAACAGTAAGACATTCAAGCACGCGCATTGATCGAGCTGCCAATGACAACAGCAACAACAAAAACAACAACTGCCCAGCCCAACCACAGCTGGCCAAGCTTACCAAGCTTTTTCTTAATGTAAGTGTATTTGAGTTATGTATGTGTGTGTAAGTGCTTTTGACAATCAGCTTTTAACCGAGGCGACAAAAGACGGACAATTACATATCCATGTACAAATGAATCTAAGTATGTAAGTTTGTGTCTGTGTGTGTGTGTGTGTATGCCACAGCATTTGAATTGAGGAGCGAAGGCTGGCATAAAAGAAATGTACAAATAACGGTGACTGCAATGTATATGTGTTGGGCAAGGCAAGGCAAGAAGAAGAAAGCTAGTGTGTGAGTGAGAGAAATTGAGAGACGTCTTTTAGCATATTTACCATTCTAATTGAAAAGTCAAAGTCAGTGTTGCAAATCAACTTGAGGTGTATGTAGGCGGCCAAGGAATATGGTAGAAGTAGTAAAAAATACAATAGCAATAAGCAAAACAAAGCCTTGCCATTCACCACAAAAAAAAAAAGCAATTCACAGCAACAATAACAAAATAGGCACAAGCAATGTGCTTTCTAAGCATTTATGCATGAAAGTACCAAGTATTATTGTTTGTGTGTTGTTTAGCCAAACGTCCGATGCAGCAGCAGCCACAAGGAATTTATTGTTGAGGCACTTTTTCTCGAGTTGGGTTTTTATTTTTTCTAGTCGTAGTTGTTGTTGCTCTTCTTCTTCCGCTGCTGTTATTTTCTTTTCAAGTGTTTCGAGTGTGAGAAATACACCAGCATTAAAATTAGCCAGATTCTGATTGAAATTGTGGTTGGCCTGCTTGCCTTGCATTTTACGTCATCGTATGTGTGTGTGTATGTATGCCGCTGTTTTCTGTCATTTCAATGCTTCATGAGTTTGGCATTTGCTTTTATTTTCTTGACTTCCGCTATAAACGTAAA